>JACEFZ010012159.1:0-155000 GCA_014155875.1 Cepaea nemoralis
ACAACAATATGACTATAATTATACAACAATGTTATTAAAAGTTATGCCCCTTGAAATAACTTTTTCTAGATTAAGTCCCTTAGCTAATGTGTAGTCACGTCATTTTCTTCCCTTTCCCAAGCGTTTTGGTTCGGGGATTCTTTCATCATCATCATCATATATTTACGTACGTATGTTGGGAATGGGAGGAGGGAGGAGGAGGAAGAAGAAAAAAAAATACGACAGTTGACAGCTCTGGAATGAAAGGAAGGCGTGTAGAAAATTCATCTCAATCGGATAGGCCGTGAGCGAAAAAAATAAAGGACATACATATTTACATATTTACATACATACACTTTGTTTTATAGATATAGATAATGATACAATCTTTAAGGCATTTTCAAAGTTTTCATAAAAATAATGCATAATGCATAACATTGTAACTCATCTTTTTATGCTTACGAAGTTATCTACTGTCATGCAGATGATTAGAAACGGTTTTCATTAGAAATAATGGATGGTGTGTGGAAGGACATTCTTTTAAGTTACTTTATTTTGTTGTATGAATTTAATGAGACGCTACCCCGCCAGGAGCTGGGCGAAGCCACGCCGGGTCAGACAGATAGACAGACCCACCTTTCGCTGCAGTTATCTACAGGCATATGCGTTATAATCCTCCTCCTCTCCCCTCCTCCTCCTATCCTCTTCCTCTTCCCCTCCCCCTCTCCATCCTCCTCCTCCCTCTTTCTCCTCCTCCTCTCTCTTCCTCCTCCCTCTTCGTCCTCCTCCTACCTCCTCCCTCCTCCTCCTCCCTTTTCCTCCCTCCTCCCTTTCTCCTCCTCCTCTCTCTTCCTCCTCCTCCCTCCTCCTCCCTTTTCCTCCCTCCTCCTCCATCCTCCTCCTCCATCCTCCTCCTCCCTCTTCCTCCTCCTCCATCCTCCTCCCTCTTCCCCTCTCCCTCCTCCCTCTCCCTCCTCTTCCTCCTCCATCCTCCTCCTCCCTCTTCCTCCTCCTCCATCCTCCTCCCTCTTCGTCCTCCTCCTCCCTCCTCCTCCTCCCTTTTCCTCCCTTTTCCTCCTCCTCCCTCTTCCTCCTCCTCCATCCTCCTCCCTCTTCGTCCTCCTCCTCCCTCCTCCCTCCTCCTCCTCCCTTTTCCTCCCTTTTCTTCCTCCTCCCTCTACCTCCTCAATCCTCCTCCATCCTCCTCCTTCCTCAACATCCCTCCTCCTCCTCCCTCCTCCTCCTTCCTCAACATCCCTCCTCCTCCCTCCTCCTCCTCCCTCCTCATCATTCCTCCTCCTCCTTCTCCTCCCTCCTCCTTCTACCTCTTCCTCCCTCCTCCTTCTCCCTCCACCTCTTCCCTCCTCCTCTCTCCTCCTCCTCTCTCCTCCTCCTCCCTCTCCTCCCTCTCCCTCCTCCTCCCTCTCCTCCTCCTGCGTTCTCCTCCTCCCTCCTCCTCCCTCCTTCTCCCTCCTTCTCCCTCTTCCTCCTCCCTCTTCCTCCTCCCTCCTCCTCCCCCTCTCCCTCCTCCTCCCTCCTCCTTCCTCCTCCTCCCTCCTCCTAATACCTCATCCTCCCTCTTCCTCCTCCTCCATCCTCCTCCCTCCTCCTCTTTCTTCTCTTTCCCCCCTCCTCCTCCTAATGCCTCCTCCTCCCTCCTCCTTCTCCCTCCACCTCCTCCCTCCTCCTCTCTTTTCCTCCTCCCTCCTCCTACCTCCTTCTCCCTCTCCCTCCTTCTCCTCCCCCTGCTCCTCCTGCGTTCTCCCCCTCCCTCCTTCTATCTCCTTCTCCTCCTTCTCCCTCCTCCTCCCCTCCTCCCTCTTCCTCCTCCTCCTCCCTCCTCCCTTCTCCTCCTCTCTCCTCCTCCTTCCTCCTTCTTCCTCCTCCTTCCTCCTCCTCCCTCTTCCTCCTCCTAACTCCTCCTCCTTCTCCTCTTTCCCCCTCCTCCTCCTAATCCCTCCTCCTCCCTCCTATTCCTCCTTACTCCTCCTCCTCCCTCCTCCTCCTCTCTCCGCCTATCTCTTCCTCCCTCCTCCTCCCTCCTCCACCCTCTTCCTTCTCCCTCCTCCTACTCCTCCTTTTTCTTCTTCTTCTGCTGCTGCTGCCGCCGCTCCATTTACCCAAGTTAATTTTTGGGGGAATATGTAAAGATCTTTCAAGTGCTCTTGCTAATGCTTTTTGTAAGTTGGTCTTCGTTTATCTAAGGTTGTTCTAACCGCAACCAATAAATGATTAGACAGGCAGGCAGACAGACAGACAGACAGAGAGGGAGGGACAGACAGACAGACAGACAGACAGACAGATAGATAGATAGTCGGGAACGGGAACGGGAGCTTATATGACTACTTATATGAATTAAATGAGATGCTCCACACAAGGAGCTAGGCGATGCCGGGCAGGGTCAGACAGACAGACAGATAGACAGACAGACAGATAGACAGACAGACAGACAGACAGTCGGGAACGGGAACGGGAGCTTATATGACTACTTATATGAATTAAATGAGATGCTCCCCACCAGGGACTGGGCGAAGCCGGGCCGGGTCTGCTAGATGTCTCTGTAAAAGTGTATGTATTTTTGTTCCATTGTGTGTCTGTGTGAGTGTGTATGGATCTTTGTTCTTGTCTGTACGTTGTGTAGTTGTGTGTGTCTTTGTGTTTATGTGTCTGTACATCTTTGTGTGTCTGTCTTTGTGTTTGTGTGACTGTTTACACATTCCTATAAAGAGACTTGTATCTCTACCAATGCAACAGCTACTATTGTTGTCGCTACAACTAATATTACTATTATTAATAAACCTAATACTTTTCATCTTATTCTACACTTACTACTACAACTACTGACTTCTCCTCACTTTACCCATCACGGTCTCAGTACACGTACTTTCCCCGACAATTTCCTCACTCGACCACTACGACTTCTACAGACCACTAATAACCGCCACCCACCATTTATCAACGAATTTCACTAAACCATACAAATTACAATCAATACAACCGGCCATCTTTACTTTTTAATGTTGTCATTTGTAACCCATATGATGATAGTGTCTAAACCACTACAGCTCACTAATAACCGCTACCCACCCCTTCTCAACTAATTTCACTAACCCATATCCATTACAATCAATAATACCGGCCATTTGTACTTTTTAAGGTTTTCATTTGTAACCCATATGATGATATTGAAAAGCCACTACAACATTCTACAGACCACAAATTACCCCCACCCACCCCTTATCAACGAATTTCACTAATCCATATCCACTACAAACAATAATACCGGCCATTTTTACCCGTTTAAGGTTTTCATTTAAAATATACCCCCCCCCCCCCCCCCCCCCCCCCCCCCCCCAAAAAAAAAAAATTCCCTACATTTTCTTCACCCACTAACATTTCCCAACCCCCACCAAAAACAAAAAAAAACCTAACAGAACAAAGCCAAAAAATATTTTTTTTTTTTTTTAATTACATTTTCTCGGTTCGAACTACCGTCCTCGCCGTTGTCGTTTACACCCAGTTCTCTTCCCAGAAAAGTGGCATACCCCGTCCCTACTCTACTACTCTCATAGCAGTTGACATCTGTTTATTGGTCAGTATGTTTTTCATCTTGCAAAAGGCTACGCCACTGCACCTGGTTTTTTAATCAGCATGTTAAGTCTCTTTCTGCTAAGAGCACAAATTGACGAGTTCCACTACGACCCCTCATGGGTCACGGGGAAAAATTACAGTCATTATCCGCATGTTGGAAAACAAACCCACAACCTCCGGGCTGTTAGTGAGGCGGCTTGTCATCTTCGCCACTGAGCCGTCTGTCCCTCATCAAAATGTGTAAACATTGACATTATGGCCATAAACGCCAATATAAATAAATTTGAAAAGACCTTACAAGTAACCGACCTTTTTAAAAAAATAATTTCTGCACACACTAACTAGTCACTAGTATACAACGTCCTAACTAATCCCTGTCTGTTGTTGTTCTGTTGTTTGTTCATCAAGAATGATGATGACCATTCATTTCATCCAGTAGGGTTGAAAGTATGGAGCCGTGAGTTCTAAGATGGCTAATAAGGCCTATTTTGGCTCGAAATGTTCTTTGACATTGTGGGCACAGAATGCTGACGTTTCTAGAGGAGGATTTCCTACAGTGGATTTTCTGTTCTGTCTTTTCTTTACAGCTCTTGCAGTCCTGGTTGCCTCACAAGTGACTGCACCCTTGCGTAATGATGCACGCCACGAATTTCGGTCTCTGGCTGCAGTCTCCCAGGTGTCATGATGAATTCCAAAAGCATTCAGTGAGATTTTCAGAGTATCTTTAAAGCGTTTCCTCTGGCCTTCTTGGCAGCGTTTACCACAACGCAACTCGCCGTAAAATATTCGTTTAGGGAGCCTGTGATCTGGCATGCGAGTCAAGTGACCAGCCCAGCGAATCTGATTCTTCATTAGTAGAGTGTGAATACTGGGCATGGACGCTCTTTCTAGGACTTCAGTGTCTGGGATCTTGTCTTGCCATTTAATCTTCAGTAACTTCCTAAGGCAGACTGTGTGGAGGTGGTTTAATTTCCTGTCGTGTCGCTGATAAATAGTCCAGGTTTCACAAGCATATAGCAGTGTGGATAATACAACTGCTTTGTAGACTTTCAGCTTTGTTTGCAGTCTTATTCAATTTCTGTCCCATACACTCTTGTACAGTCTGCCACAGGCCGCACTGGCCTTGGAGATTCTTACATTCACTTCATCATCAATTGTGGCAACTTGTAACACGGTGCTGCCAAGATAGGTGAATTTGTCCACAACACTTAGACTATGACCATTAAATTTGATATTCGGCACAGTGTGATTATTCCCTGGAGCTGGCTGGTACATAACTACATTCTTCTCCAAATTGATATTGAGCCCAAAGTTGGCACAGGCATGTGAGAAAGCTCAAACATTATATTGCATGTCCGCCTCTGAGTTGGCGTATAGAGCGCAATCATCAGCAAACAGAAGCTCTCTGACGGTGTCGCTGTTAATTTTGGTTTTAGCTTTCAGCCTTCTGAGATTGAATAACTTTCCATCCATGCGGTAATTGATGTCTATTCCAATGTCGTTGTTCTCGAAGGCATTCGTCAACATTGCTGAAAACATGAGGCTGAACAGTGTTGGTGCCAGGACACATCCTTGCTTCACTCCATTGGTAGCAGGAAAGGGCTCAGACAGTTCACCATTTTCCTGTACTCTTGCCTGCATGCCATCATGAAATAGCCGCACTATTTGGACAAACTTTAGTAGACAGCCATATTTTGCCATAATCTTCCACAGTCCTTCTCTGCTGACTGTATCAAAAGCCTTGGTAAGGTCAATGAAAGTGGAGAACATTTCGCATTTCTGTTCCTGACATTTCTCTTGCAGCTGCCTTGCAGCGAAAATCATGTCAACAGTTCCACGTTCTTTTCTGAAGCCACATCGACTCTCAGGAAGAAGACCTTGATCGAGATGGGCCGTGAGGCGATTGAGAAGAGTTCTGGCGAGTATCTTCCCTGCAATTGAAAGCAAGAAGATGCCTCGATGGTTGTCACAGGATTGGCGGTTTCCTTTTCGTTTGTAAAGGTGGACTATTGACGCATCCTTGGAATCTTGTGGCATGGTCTCGTTCACCCACATGTTTGTAAAGACTTTGTGAAGTCTCTCTGTTAGGACCGACTCACCTGCCTTGTATATCTTTGCCGGGATGGAGTCAGGACCAGGTGCCTTGCCGCTGGAGAGTTGCTGGATGGCTTTGTTTACTTTCACTATGGTTCGTAGGTCATCAAGTGTCTCATTGGTGGGAACTCGAGGAAGGCAGTTGATGGTTTCATCATCGAAGAAGGAAGTTGCATTTAAGATTTTGCTGAAATGCTCTGCCCAGCGTTGAAGGATTTCTTTCTTATCGGTGACCAATGTTCCCCCATCTGCACTGAGAAGGGGAACTATGACTGGTGATGTAGGACCATAGACCGCTTTCAGTGAGTCGTAGAAGATTGTTCATATCATGTGTGTCAGCAAAGCCCTGAATTTTATCAGCTTTGCTGCTCAGCCAGGAGTCCCGCATGTGCCTAAGTTTCTGCTGCACTACTCTCTGAATGTTCTTGAAGGCACCTTTTTTATGTTGACTTCGGGTCATTCAAATATGCCTTGAGGAGAAGATGTTTCTTGGCCAGCAATTGGTTGATGTCTTCGAATTTTCATCAAACCAGTCTTTATGCTTTCCTACGGAGCACGTGCTCTGCGCTTGACACATCCCTCAGAGGCTAGCGAAGAGAGAGTGAGGAGAAGAAGACGAGGAAATGGTGTGAGACGACGGCATAGAACTAGGAGGGCAGGCGCCAGGAGAACAAGACGAAAAGTGGAGAGACTAGGTTTCAACTATGTAAGAGTGGGATACTGGAATTGTCGCAGTGCCAGACAGAGAGGTCCTGTATTGGAGAGACTAATATATGATTTTGACGTCCTCATGCTCCAGGAGCTAAATACAGACGAATACCATTGCCCTGGGTACGCCAGTTATATAAACCCTACTGGGCAGAAGAGACCTGGACAAGGTCTGCTGGTGAAGGAAGGAGTGAAGCATGTGGTACTTGACTTGAGCCAGTGAAATCACAGTGCAAGAGAGGTCCAGAGTATACAAATGGAGATTGGTGGCTAAGTTGGAACATCATAAATGTATATGCCTCAGTGGACTGTTTTGTCAGAAAGGAACACTGGGACTGGCTTAACGAACTGGAGGAATTACCAAGTTACAGGACATTGCTGTCAACATCAGCATCTTTCAGCTGATTGTTGATTTTTGATTTCTTGGAAAGATTACGCTCAGTAGTTCGCCATTGCTTTCTGAGCGGCCGGCTCACATACCCCGTAAGTTACCGACCCGATTCGAACCACTGCTGATTCTCACCTTCGTCACGTTACTTACGAGAGTATACGAAATTACGGAGAAAAGTCGCTAACCTTTAGGCCAAGAACCAGGTGATAGGCTA
The DNA here is from genome assembly GCA_014155875.1 of Cepaea nemoralis. Classification (NCBI taxonomy): domain Eukaryota; kingdom Metazoa; phylum Mollusca; class Gastropoda; order Stylommatophora; family Helicidae; genus Cepaea; species Cepaea nemoralis. Next base: position 6,978 of record JACEFZ010012159.1, read on the forward strand.
CACATATGTGGAGACTTCAATGCAAGGAACAGAGATTGGGACAGTAGTGGAGAAAACTGACAGGGAATTGCCCTTGTGGATGCCATGGGGGACTTCGATGTGGCCTGCATAAATGATGGTAGGCTGACTAGAATGGCAGTGAGGCCTGGCGTTGCAGACACAGCTATTGACTTGGCAGTTGTCTCCCAGTCATCAATCCTTGATGTAAAGTGGACTGTTTTGAATATCATGGGAGTGATCACATGCCATGCTCAGTCCTGATCTCTAAACCCAGGACAGTTAAAGCTGGGAGAGCGCGCAAGACCTTCCGGTATGAGTGGACCGATTGCCTTCTTGGACGCCTCAGACAAGGGGCATCATGCAACAGGACTATTAAAACTCCTTTTTGAACCCCCCATGGCGGACCCCAGAAGTAGACCATGCTTGGAAAGCAAAGAGAGCTGCAATGAAGCAGCTAAGGAAAGTGCGACAGACACCCCGAATCTCACGAGAGGAAGTTAACACAGCAGAAAATGTAAAGAAAGACAAGGTGGATGTTTTACGCGCTGTGCTGCAGAGACCAAAAACGCAAAATGGGAATATTTCATGAAAGAAATTGGAGGTGATAAAACACTGCGAAAATTCTGGAAACTGCACAGGCAAATGCAGAGAAAAGATCGGCCTATGTCAGTGGGAGCAATTTATAGCGATGATGGTGTGCGCGTGATAACAGGCAAAGAGAAAGGGGAGGCGTTTCTCCAGAGATTTTTAGAGCAGACCAATCATAATGATGTGGATACCAGGGATGCAGTTAGAGAGGAGTTATGTGGCACCACGAAGAATATGCAGAATGAAGACATCATACGGGTGGAAGATGTTAAACACATTTTGAAAAAAGGCAAAAGACACGGCACCAGGGCCCGATGGGGTCAGGTATGGCCACATGACGGATTTGAGCGATGCAGACCTGGAGGAGATGACCGACTGCTTTAACCAGAGCATTAGGACAGCATCAGTACCGCAGGATTGGGTGCACAGCTATCTCATTCCTCTCCCAAAACTATTCAAGAATCATTCAAAGTTTAGCGGCTTTAGAATCATCACCCTTCAAAATACATTTGGGAAGGTTCTATAGAAGATAGTCGCTGTCAAGCTGCAAACGTTTTTGGAAAGGGGGAAGCTTCTTCCAAGAGGCCTGGGGAGCTACAGGCCAGGAAAAGATACCTGGTCAAATGCAGCCACTTTTGTCCTTTGACGTTTATGAGGGGTTCCAGAGTAGACAGGAAACGATGGCGGCAGCGCTTGATCTCGAGGATACGTACAATAGAGTTTGATATGATATTTTGATGACCGAACTGATGGAGAAGGAGGTCAATCCCTGGCTGGTGAACTGGATAGCAGCCGTCCTGCATTCCCGTCGGGTTGCTCTCCGTCTGGGTGCATGGATCCCAGAGCCACATATTTTAACCCCGGGACTGCCACATGGATCTGCAGTCTCACAGGTGCTCTTTAACGTGTATACGAGCAAGATTGCAAACCTAGAAGCATCAGGGGTTGGAAGAATACTAATATTTGCAGATGATATTCTTGCATATAGGCATGGGAGAGATAGGGAGCAAACAGCCCAGGAGTTACAGGCGACAGCAGATAAAGTGATTGACTGGTGCACAGAAATGAGTGCTGTCATCCACCCGGAAAAGGAGGCTGTTTTGTGGTGCTCTCTGGACAACAGGATTGTGAGAGCTGATGTTCCAAGCCTCGCGATAGATGGTAGAAATGTTAGCAGAGAGAACAAACTGAAGTATCTGGGGATCACATTTGACAGGAGCCTATCCTTCAAGGACCATGTGGAGACGGTTGTGACAAGATCTCAAAAGATTCTTAGGTCAAGCGGCTCAGATTACGCTGACGCGGCCGTCCGTATGGCGCGACTAAGTGCTCTACTACCCACTCGTTCACCAGTTGTATGTTTCAGCTGGGTTGGGGAATGCGGATCATGCACGCCCCATGACATCTCACCATAATGAAATAGATAGCGTAGAGGGCGCAGTGTTACTTGCGTTGTAGTCACTGTGAGCTACTGTCTGTGAAGCCAGAATAACAACGATATTCATATACAGTCTCCTCACACCCACTGTAGTTTTCTTCGTATTGAAAACTGGTCAGCTATTGAAAACATGACTGTAAGTATATTACAACCATTTTGGTTTTATGTTGATGTTTTAATACTCGTCCTCTAGTGTGGACTGACTAAAGGTTAAAGTTGTCGGTGACGATGTTCGCTCGATGTTGGGTGGGGATGGTTCTGGAGTATCCTGTTGGCGATTATAGTCGAAGATGCACTCCTTAATTCTACTGAGGCTTAATATGATTATTTCCTCTTTGGTGAAGTTCTGTTGTAGTATATCCTGCAATAGAACCGTTACTACGTCCTCAAAACTACCACCATCACCATAATCACAAGAATGAATGAATGGATTCTCGACTTCTTGATTGGGTGGGACATTAAGATATGCCATGCAATAGCTGTATGGTTCCTCTCTTAGTATGATCCACAGTTCCCTAACTAGTTTTTCGTGGGCATCGGTATCTTTAAAACAGATAAGAATAAGATACTATAACAGCGTTATAGACATACATATGATAAATAATAGCTATGTATTTACCATGCACTCTCTGTTAAACAGTCCATATATTACTATCGATAATGGGCATGAAGACCCCGTAGTACACATTCACCTTCCCCTACGATTACACACTACTATCTAAATTATTACGGTGCCACCATAGCGACGTATTCTAAAATGCCAGCTATATTCCATGTCGACTTAGCCTACCATGCTATAGGAAGAAATGAATTGTCTCTTCAGTTATATGCGTCTAGCACCAAATATTCCCTGTATTATACTAGTATTGTTGATTACCCATATGACTACTTGGAGAAACACAACGAAAATATGAAAGATTTATCACAAAGCCAGCTTACCATTAGCGGCTTGCCACATGTTGATCTGGTTGCTGCTCACAGAGAACGGTACTTCTATATGGCGAATGTTGGCCGTTTTATACACGATATTTGCTGACGTAGAATAATGACTCAACAGACTTTTATGCACTGTCTGTTCATGTGATCGGATGCGAAGCCATCTTTGACCGGTTGAGTCATAAGCCACGTGTTCCACGTGTATCTTTATACATGCCACTGGATGTATCGCCATCTTTGACCGGTTGAGTCATTAGCCAAGTGTAATGGCTGTACCCTTATGCACGTGACTGGATTCAGCGCCGTCTTTGATTGGTTTTAGCCACGTGTTTCTGATGTATCCAATGAGACACGTGACAGGATGCAGCGCTATCTTTTATTGTCTTTAGCCACGTGTTTTTCGGTTGTATCCCATTAGACACGTGACCGAATGCAGCGCCATATTTGATCAGCTTTAGCCACGTGTTTCGGTTGCTCGTACAACCTAGCAATGGTGATATCAAAGCAACATATTGTGCCTATGTGCAATTACTAGAGCAAAGGTTGACAGTAGAGATCTGTGAATATTAATGAGCATATATTAACAGGATACATCAGCGACAAGAATGAACAAGCTTGTAGTGAGATGACAAGACCGCCAACACTTACCGACAGGGCATACGATGATAAGAAAAAGAGACAGCTTTTTTCTTCTGGTCATGCTAGGCATTGGAAAGTAGCGGGTCAGTTGGAAAGAGTGGGGTAGGTTAGGAGAAATGATGCTGAAATGTGTCATGGCGGTGGAAGAGGTGTTGCTTTTAATCACCCGGCGCTGTGAGACATAATCGCCGACGCCGGTCTACGCCTTATATAAAACATCATTTCACACGCGCGCACGCACACACACACACATATGCAGGCACACACACACATGCACGCACACACACGCGCGCACACACTCGCGCGCAGACACACACAAACACATTCGCACACTCCTGCGCGCTCACACATACACATGCATGCACGCACACACATGCACACACACGCTCACGCAGCCACACACACAAACACATTCGCATGCGCGTGCGCGCTCACACTCATATGCAGACACACACATACGCATACATGCACTCACACACACACATGCACGAACACATATTCACACACACATGCACGCACACCCGTTTATGTAAAAGCAGATATTTTCATTATACAAAGGGATGAAAACGCAAAAATCCTGTCGATTTGTTATTCATGGGTTGCATCCCTTGGTGAATTGACATGCCATGGGCATGCTTCGTATGTCATGTCCGGGGCTCTCCTCGCCTGGTTTCGTTTTATCGTCACAGATTTGTAGTGCTTCTGGGAATGACCTAAAGTATATTGCTAATGTCTGAGTGGTATTCTGCGATAGTACGCTAATTTTTATAGCGATAGACATGCCCGGGGCTTGCCTCTCATGAGATACCCGGAGATTGCCTCGCTGATGCAATTTTAACGATTTGTCAGATTACCGCGACCTAAAAGATATTTGCCAACATCCACGCATACCAACAGGTTTTGCATTTCGAGATGTACAATTTCTGACATAAGTTGTAGTTTTGTGTTGACCTTTACGCAAATTTTTCATGTGATTACTTCACTGGCACCAAATCAAAGTGCCTTAGAATATATGTTTATACTTTCGGCAATGTGCTCAATCATTCAGCGTCATTTATAACCATTATATGCCAAATTTCACTACCATGCGCTAATCGGTTACTGCGATATTACACTAAGCGCATAAGACATCCAACATCCGGGGTAGGGGCCCATTTTCTAGTGTCCCTCACATCGGCCTACCCCGTACATGCACGCACGCACACACACCACACACATACACACACACACACACACACACACACACACACACACACACACACACACACACACACACTGGGACTCGATCCGGGTGGCCGGCGCATATTTGGTCTACTTATCCATATAAGTATTCCACCCCGCCGGGGCTTGACTCGCTGTTTTCGAGCGGTCCCGGGGGCAGTCGGGCCGGATCGGGGAGGGAGTGGGGGTACCTAGTACGGGAGACACTGTCACCCAAGGACCGGAAGTAGTCATCCAGAAATGCCAATGACAACCGGAAGAGACGCCGGAAGATCAAAAAAGAAACCGCCAAATTCAAATATCTGGGTCAATTGAGGTTGGCTTTTGTGACGAAACAAGGGGGCGGGATAACGCCGTATAGAAGGATTTATCGGAGGTTGCCAGCCTCATTTAGGGATTAGGACATTGTATACTACTCAAGTCATTGGAAAACATGGGTTCCAAATGTTGCTGTATGTAGCCGAGGCGCGGTGTTGGGGTGAGCGCCCAACATTGCTTAAATACCTCAATGGCTCGTGAATACATAACCTATGCAGCAAAAGTCCAACTCCTGGCCTTAACGCGGCGGACCTGTTTAAACTAAAAGGAGAAGGGGCGACGGCGAATCTCTGGCGCCGGAAAATAACCAGTATGCTCTAGATGTGTATGCACGTACATGCATGCGCAGACAGGTGTGTGCGCGTGTACACATCTACACTCGAGTGAGACCACAGTCTGCTCTAGCAAAGAAAGTTGCTGAAGTCGGAGGCAACCAGCCAAGAGGCGCACCACAGAAATCAGGATGCCACGCAATCACGCAAAATGAAATATGTCGACTACTGCTAATCGTTATGGTGCTCGCCCTGCTTTGGACCCCCAGGCAGGTGCAGTGCCGGGCCCTATGTCTCGAAAGGGTCCAACCCCAACTACTGGAGGTCCTTCTCAGATGTCCTGTGGAGCCAGGGGACATGAGAATAGGATGACTGGCCTTACCAAACGAAGACTTAAAATAATGCACTGGAATGCGGAGGGAGTCAGCAACAAAAAAATAGAATTAGAAAAAATCTTGGACCAAGAAAAAGTAAGCATATGTTGCTTGCAAGAAACTCACCTCAATGAAAATATAGCCTTCAAAATCAGAGGCTACCAGTGTTACCGATCTGACCGAAAGGACAGGCGAAAAGGTGGGATACTGACCCTTGTAAGAAATAACATCATGGCTTCCCAAATCAAAGTCTACATGGAAGGGGCTGAGTATCAGACACTTAAACTTAAGACAGGTAATACAGATCTACATCTGATCAATTACTACTGTCCAAGTGACCGCCCACAGGCACTGGACACACTACCACTAAAAGAAAAAAATGATTGTGTGTGGCGATTTCAACAGCCACTCGCAGAGCTGGGGCTATGATCACATGGACCAGAGAGGAGAGAGACTGGAAGACTGGCAGGATGAGAATAGATTCATGTTGATTAACAAGCCGTCCGACCCACATACTTTCTACTCGAGATCATGGCACTCTACAACTACACCTGACCTGGCAGTAGATAGTAGGGTCGTCAGACCCCACTTTCAGCCTAGCTGCTAGGCTGAAAGGGTTTATGAAGGAAATATGGGGGAAATTTGTCGACTCGGCTCCAGAATCTGGAGGCTGGAAGGAAATATTTTTAGGCGGGTGAACTTTTTTTCGGCGTGCGGGAAATTTTTCGTGGGAACGAAATTTTTGGCGGGTGATGGTGTCTGTAAAAGTAATTAAGGTAAATGTTTAGTTGGTTCTGGAAAGCGAAGGGGGAAAGTTATTTTGGTTACATTAGTATGGGTAGTGATGAACAAGGGTGTGATGGGTCGTTCTATTCATGGGTATATGGTGGTGTCGTAAACATAATGTGTTCACTAGGCATGTTGTAGTGATGATCAAGGGTGTGATGGGTATATGGTGGTGGCGTATAGGAATGTGTAGTGACGAACAAGGGTGTGATGGGTCGTTCTATTCATGGGTATATGGTGGTGTCGTAGACATAATGTGTATGTGTAGTGATGAACAAGGGTGTGATGGGTCGTTCTAATCAAGGATATATGGTGGTGGTGTAGACATAATGTGTATGGGTAGTGATGAACAAGGGTGTGATGGGTATATGGTGGTGGCGTATAGGAATGTGTTCACTAGACATGGTGTAGTGATAAACAAGGGTGTGATGGGTCGTTCTACTCATGGGTATATGGTGGTGTCGTAGCCATAATGTGTATGTGTGGTGGTGTATAAACAAGGGTGTGATGGGTCGTTGTACTCATGGGTATATGGTGGTGGTGTAGACATAATGTGTATGTGTAGTGATGTATAAACAAGGGTGTGATGGGTATATGGTGGTGGGGTATATGAATGTGTTCACTAGGCATGGTGTAGTGATGTATAAACAAGGGTGTGATGGGTCGTTCTACTCATGGGTATATGGTGGTGGTGTATAAACAAGGGTGTGATGGGTCGTTCTACTCATGGGATGGGTATATGGTGGTTATGTATATTAGTATGGGTAGTGATGAACAAGGGTGTGATGGGTCGTTCTACTCAAGGGTATATGGTGGTGGCGTAGACATAATGTGTATGTGTAGTGATGTATAAACAAGGGTGTGATGGGTATATGGTGGTGGGGTATATGAATGTGTTCACTAAGCATGGTGTAGTGATGTATAAACAGGGGTGTGATGGGTCGTGGTTTCTACTCATGGGATGGGTATATGGTGGTGTCGTAAACATAATGTGTATGTATGCGTGGTGTAGTGATGTATAAACAAGGGTGTGATGGGTCGTTCTACTCATGGGTATATGGTGGTGGTGTAGACATAATGTGTATGTATGCGTGGTGTAGTGATGTATAAACAAGGGTGTGATGGGTCGTTCTACTCATGGGTATATGGTGGTGGTGTAGACATAATGTGTATGTGTAGTGATAAACAAGGGTGTGATGGGTCGTGGTTATACTCGAAGTAAGAGGTGGTTACTATCATCTGAACAGTGTGATAGTAGTGAAGGTAAAGGGTGGTATATTCACCGATTACAAAGGAAAGCGTATAAAGTTATAATGGGTATGGTGGTAAGGGGTATTAGTGATCAAGTAGGAGTGATACAGGGGTGGTCATAAATATAATAAGAGGTGTTCGCAATTACACACTGGTCAACCAGTGGTCAAGTAGTCAAGTAAGGGTCAAGTAGTCAAGTAAGGAACTTTTACGGAAAAGTGATTGTAATGATATGGTGGTGATTAAAGAGTGGTAAATTAGTGTTCAATCAGTGGTCAAGCAGTGGTCAAGTGGTCAAGTAAGGAAACTTTTAGGGGAAATTGGTCGTAGTGACATGGTAATGTTTAAATTAGTGGTCAAGTAGTGGTCAATCAGTGGTCAAGCGAGGAAAATTTAGGGAAATGTTAGGGAAAAGTGATTGTAATGAGATGGTGATGATTAAAGAGTGGTAAATTAGTGGTCAAGTAGTGGTCAAGTGGTCAAGTAAGGAAAATTTTAGGGAAAATTGGTCGCAGTGACATGGTAATGTTTAAATTAGTGGTAAATTAGTGGTAAATTAGTGGTCAAGTAAGGAAAATTTTAGGGAAAAGTACGTATAGTGCAATGGTGGTGGGTAAAGTGAAGAAGAATCAATAGTAGTGATAATACTACTACGAATATTAGCGACAAGCACAAAGACAACCAAGTACATACTTGATACACACAAATACACACCTACAAACACAAAGACAACCACACTTGATACATTTGTACATACAGACATGGACATAAAGACAGACAAGCACAAAGACACACCCATACCATTACTACTGTCATCACAACTATACACTTGTACATACAGACACACTCACCCATACACAAGAACACTCAAAGACAAATACAAAGTCAGCCAAGTACAAAGACACACCCATACCATTACTACTGTCATCACAACTATACACCCATAAACAAATACACAAGAACACTCAAAGACAAATACAAAGACAGCCAAATACAAAGACACACCCATACCATTACTACTGTCAGCACAACTATACACAAGTACACAACCATAATCAAATAAACAACCACACAAAGACAAACACAAAGACAACCAAACACACGTACAGATTCAGAAATACAGACAAACCATACCATTACTACTCTCACAACAACAGCTATACACAAGTACACACCCATAATCAAAGACACAAATACACACACACACTCACCCATACACAAGAACACTCAAAGAAAAATACAAAGACAGCCAAGTACACACTCAGACAACCCATACTATTACTACTGGTACCACAACTATACACAAGTACAGACACACCCATCGCCTAGCATTACTACTGTCATCGCAACTATATACAACCACGTACAGACACGCGTACAACAACAAAGACAGACACAAAACACATACAGACACCCATACACACTTGATACACTTGTACATACAGACACATAAGTACACAAAAAACAAAGACACACCCAAAACACTACTACTGGTACCTCAATCAGTACAGATACACTTACCCATAAGACTAAACTATACAAACCACATACCCCCTTTTGGTAAAGAACGCGGATGTCCGAGAAAGCCCCTACGTCATCACCGCCATGTGCAAAAGTCATTAAGTGGTAGCATGAGTCATCGGTTTGTGGGAAGCAGGCGGGCGGCGTGAGAATAGCTTGTCTACAAAACTGCCACGTCAGCTAGGTCGTGTGCAGAACCAGTGTATAAAATAGAAGGCGTCTCTTGTGAGCACAGTACCAGTTCACGTGCTGACTTGGGTATCTACAGAGGTGCTTCAGGCTGGTGTGAGCAGTGTAGTAACCAGCTATTTTTCACGTAGTGACTTGGCTAGCTACAGCAGTGAAACAGGTTGGTGTGAGCATTGTTCGTGTAGTAACCACCTATTTTTCACGTAGTGACTTGGGTACAGCAGTGAAACTTGATGTGAGCCTTATTCGTGTCGTTGGCCTCTGATAAAACAGTGAAACATTGTATACACCAGAACATTTTTTCGTGGTTGTAAGAAAGAAGAAACAAACCAGTTTATCAATATGACCACCAGATCTACTGTCACGTGTTCAGTGTGCGACAAAGCCTATTGTGATAAGTATACCCTTAATCGTCACATTCGGACCATTCACGAGGGGAAAGACCAAGTATATCCCTGTCAATTATGTGATAAGGTGTATAAGACGAACGATGGCCTACAAAAACACATACGAACACACCATCAACCACGTATGAATACATCAAACACTGCAATACCAGAGACGACAGCACCACGTGTATATTTACACCATCATCGTAGTCTAAGTCAAGTACCAGACTACCACCACTGTGACTTCAATGATAACCTTACCCGTCATAATAGGAACATTCACAATGATTATCCCTGTCAGGTACGTGACAATCTATACAATTCGAACCTACAACGGTACTTACATCACCAGACATCACGAGAAACGATGACACCCTTAGACACCCTGGCAACACCTCCACTCATAGTAGCAGAGGATATCCAACCAAATGATAGAGACAGTTTGGCAGCCCTTAAGGCGTACTGCAAGGACCTATCGCTTATGCTACCCAATCAAGTGGTAGTATTAGAAAAAAGTGTCGACCACCGCTATCGGGTGGTTTTGGTATGATAAAAAGAAGTATTCAGATATCTTGTATGATATCTCATACATGTCTTTATTCTGGATCCGAAACAAATAAGGTATGTGTGATGACTTCGACAACAACAGTGGTTTTGATAGTCAACCAGCAGAGCCCAGAAGAATGAAGATCACTAATCCAGAACTTTTTGGTGTTTCACTAATCATCTATGTCATTGATTGTTTCTTCTATCTCTAAACTGTTTTTCACTAATCATGTATGTCCTTGATTTTATCTTATATCACTAAAGTGGTTTTTCACTAAGCATCTGTGTCATTGATTTTTTCTTATATCATTAAAGTGTTTTTCACTAAGCATCTATGTCATTGATTTTTTTCTTATATCACTAAAGTGATTTTCACTAACCATCTATGTCATTGATTTTTTCTTATATCACTAAAGTGTTTTGATGAATAATACATTCTTTGATATATTGAAACCAAGTTTTTTTTGTTGATTTTCTTTATTGGTTTTGTTTTCATGCCGTTGTCTTGTCGGCTCAGAGCTTACATTACCAGACATGAACAAAGTCTTAGAAGAAGTTATGGCAAATACAGAAATATATGAAAAATAACCAAGTATGAAAAACATCGTCCAAAGACAGAAATATTTCAACTAAACTTATAAATAAGTCACCAAAAGGGGAAAAGGTCAAGTACAGAAATAGCTATGGAAAAAGTAAGTCCACAAAACTAAGAAAGAAATGTAACTTCTGTAGTCAAATGTGTCTTATCTGAAAAGACGCTATCAATGTCACCCCTTTCCTTGTTTTACTTTACCAAAGACCTTCACCGTATCTGGTACAGAAACCCTTATACAGCACTCATCTCTCCACAGTCTTGGTTGCTTTCTAATACAAAGTGGTTACATCACCAAGAACTTCAAAACCTCCATTGTACACGTGCTCCATTGAAACACCCATGACAGTTAACAACATGTATGGCCATGTAATCTGTGAGTCCATCGGGGATAGTTCATCCGAGTATTCCAAAAGATCCATTTCCCATGGCTGACATCTTCAACTTGCTATACCACAACTTATTCTAACATACACTTTACATGAAATTTCCCAAATTTGGGCTCTATTAAAGATTACGTAATGAGATACACAAAGACACCAAGAACATATCAGACAAAACAACTCACAAACCAGACTTAGAACTAAAACTTAAACCATATCAGATGAACCACCCAACAAGTACTACTAGAACACAAACATATAATAAGGAAACACATGACACACAGAGCTTACAGACAAATCACTTGGACTCAAACAAATTTTGCTTCTTGTACTGTAGAATACATCATTTAACCCTAACCTAACCCCTAACCCTAACGATTCACCAAACACAACAAGCTCTTTCTGTAAGAGACATAGACACAAACCACTGTTAGAAACCGAAAAAGTTAAATTTTAATTATCACTTAAAAATAATAAATCGCAACTTTATTGCACAAAATGTAAGCTCGATATAGTCCTATACATAAGCTATACCTATACCTATATTTAGTCTATATCTGTATATTAAGTGAAGCGAAATAAAATTGCGATTTATTATTTTTAAGTGATAATTAAAATTTAACTTTTTCGGTTTCTAACAGTGGTTTGTGTCTATGTCTCTTACAGAAAGAGCTTGTTGTGTTTGGTGAATCGTTAGGGTTAGGGGTTAGGTTAGGGTTAAATGATGTATTCTACAGTACAAGAAGCAAAATTTGTTTGAGTCCAAGTGATTTGTCTGTAAGCTCTGTGTGTCATGTGTTTCCTTATTATATGTTTGTGTTCTAGTAGTACTTGTTGGGTGGTTCATCTGATATGGTTTAAGTTTTAGTTCTAAGTCTGGTTTGTGAGTTGTTTTGTCTGATATGTTCTTGGTGTCTTTGTGTATCTCATTACGTAATCTTTAATAGAGCCCAAATTTGGGAAATTTCATGTAAAGTGTATGTTAGAATAAGTTGTGGTATAGCAAGTTGAAGATGTCAGCCATGGGAAATGGATCTTTTGGAATACTCGGATGAACTATCCCCGATGGACTCACAGATTACATGGCCATACATGTTGTTAACTGTCATGGGTGTTTCAATGGAGCACGTGTACAATGGAGGTTTTGAAGTTCTTGGTGATGTAACCACTTTGTATTAGAAAGCAACCAAGACTGTGGAGAGATGAGTGCTGTATAAGGGTTTCTGTACCAGATACGGTGAAGGTCTTTGGTAAAGTAAAACAAGGAAAGGGGTGACATTGATAGCGTCTTTTCAGATAAGACACATTTGACTACAGAAGTTACATTTCTTTCTTAGTTTTGTGGACTTACTTTTTCCATAGCTATTTCTGTACTTGACCTTTTCCCCTTTTGGTGACTTATTTATAAGTTTAGTTGAAATATTTCTGTCTTTGGACGATGTTTTTCATACTTGGTTATTTTTCATATATTTCTGTATTTGCCATAACTTCTTCTAAGACTTTGTTCATGTCTGGTAATGTAAGCTCTGAGCCGACAAGACAACGTCATGAAAACAAAACCAATAAAGAAAATCAACAAAAAAAACTTGGTTTCAATATATCAAAGAATGTATTATTCATCAAAACACTTTAGTGATATAAGAAAAAATCAATGACATAGATGCTTAGTGAAAAACACTTTAGTGATATAAGAAAAAATCAATGACATAGATGCTTAGTGAAAAACACTTTAATGATATAAGAAAAAATCAATGACACAGATGCTTAGTGAAAAACACTTTAGTGATATAAGATAAAATCAAGGACATACATGATTAGTGAAAAACAGTTTAGCTATATATCATAAGAAACAATCAATGACATAGATGATTAGTGAAACACCAAAAAGTTCTGGATTAGTGATCTTCATTCTTCTGGGCTCTGCTGGTTGACTATCAAAAACACTGTTGTTGTCGAAGTCATCACACATACCTTATTTGTTTCGGATCCAGAATAAAGACATGTATGAGATATCATACAAGATATCTGAATACTTCTTTTTATCATACCAAAACCACCCGATAGCGGTGGTCGACACTTTTTTCTAATACTACCACTTGATTGGGTAGCATAAGCGATAGGTCCTTGCAGTACGCCTTAAGGGCTGCCAAACTGTCTCTATCATTTGGTTGGATATCCTCTGCTACTATGAGTGGAGGTGTTGCCAGGGTGTCTAAGGGTGTCATCGTTTCTCGTGATGTCTGGTGATGTAAGTACCGTTGTAGGTTCGAATTGTATAGATTGTCACGTACCTGACAGGGATAATCATTGTGAATGTTCCTATTATGACGGGTAAGGTTATCATTGAAGTCACAGTGGTGGTAGTCTGGTACTTGACTTAGACTACGATGATGGTGTAAATATACACGTGGTGCTGTCGTCTCTGGTATTGCAGTGTTTGATGTATTCATACGTGGTTGATGGTGTGTTCGTATGTGTTTTTGTAGGCCATCGTTCGTCTTATACACCTTATCACATAATTGACAGGGATATACTTGGTCTTTCCCCTCGTGAATGGTCCGAATGTGACGATTAAGGGTATACTTATCACAATAGGCTTTGTCGCACACTGAACACGTGACAGTAGATCTGGTGGTCATATTGATAAACTGGTTTGTTTCTTCTTTCTTACAACCACGAAAAAATGTTCTGGTGTATACAATGTTTCACTGTTTTATCAGAGGCCAACGACACGAATAAGGCTCACATCAAGTTTCACTGCTGTACCCAAGTCACTACGTGAAAAATAGGTGGTTACTACACGAACAATGCTCACACCAACCTGTTTCACTGCTGTAGCTAGCCAAGTCACTACGTGAAAAATAGCTGGTTACTACACTGCTCACACCAGCCTGAAGCACCTCTGTAGATACCCAAGTCAGCACGTGAACTGGTACTGTGCTCACAAGAGACGCCTTCTATTTTATACACTGGTTCTGCACACGACCTAGTTGACGTGGCAGTTTTGTAGACAAGCTATTCTCACGCCGCCCGCCTGCTTCCCACAAACCGATGACTCATGCTACCACTTAATGACTTTTGCACATGGCGGTGATGACGTAGGGGCTTTCTCGGACATCCGCGTTCTTTACCAAAAGGGGGTATGTGGTTTGTATAGTTTAGTCTTATGGGTAAGTGTATCTGTATTGATTGAGGTACCAGTAGTGGTGTTTTGGGTGTGTCTTTGTTTTTTGTGTACTTATGTGTCTGTATGTACAAGTGTATCAAGTGTGTATGGGTGTCTGTATGTGTTTTGTGTCTGTCTTTGTTGTTGTACGCGTGTCTGTACGTGGTTGTATATAGTTGTGATGACAGTAGTAATGCTAGGCGATGGGTGTGTCTGTACTTGTGTATAGTTGTGGTACCAGTAGTAATAGTATGGGTTGTCTGAGTGTGTACTTGGCTGTCTTTGTATTTTTCTTTGAGTGTTCTTGTGTATGGGTGAGTGTGTGTGTGTATTTGTGTCTTTGATTATGGGTGTGTACTTGTGTATAGCTGTTGTTGTGAGAGTAGTAATGGTATGGTTTGTCTGTATTTCTGAATCTGTACGTGTGTTTGGTTGTCTTTGTGTTTGTCTTTGTGTGGTTGTTTATTTGATTATGGTTGTGTACTTGTGTATAGTTGTGATGACAGTAGTAATGGTATGGGTGTGTCTTTGTACTTGGCTGACTTTGTATTTGTCTTTGAGTGTTCTTGTGTATGGGTGAGTGTGTCTGTATGTACAAGTGTATAGTTGTGATGACAGTAGTAATGGTATGGGTGTGTCTTTGTGCTTGTCTGTCTTTATGTCCATGTCTGTATGTACAAATGTATCAAGTGTGGTTGTCTTTGTGTTTGTAGGTGTGTATTTGTGTGTATCAAGTATGTACTTGGTTGTCTTTGTGCTTGTCGCTAATATTCGTAGTAGTATTATCACTACTATTGATTCTTCTTCACTTTACCCACCACCATTGCACTATACGTACTTTTCCCTAAAATTTTCCTTACTTGACCACTAATTTACCACTAATTTAAACATTACCATGTCACTGCGACCAATTTTCCCTAAAATTTTCCTTACTTGACCACTTGACCACTACTTGACCACTAATTTACCACTCTTTAATCATCACCATCTCATTACAATCACTTTTCCCTAACATTTCCCTAAAATTTTCCTCACTTGACCACTGCTTGACCACTGATTGACCACTACTTGACCACTAATTTAAACATTACCATGTCACTACGACCAATTTCCCCTAAAAGTTTCCTTACTTGACCACTTGACCACTGCTTGACCACTGATTGACCACTAATTTACCACTCTTTAATCACCACCATATCATTACAATCACTTTTCCGTAAAATTTCCTTACTTGACTACTTGACCCTTACTTGACTACTTGACCACTGGTTGACCAGTGTGTAATTGCGAACACCTCTTATTATATTTATGACCACCCCTGTATCACTCCTACTTGATCACTAATACCCCTTACCACCATACCCATTATAACTTTATACGCTTTCCTTTGTAATCGGTGAATATACCACCCTTTACCTTCACTACTATCACACTGTTCAGATGATAGTAACCACCTCTTACTTCGAGTATAACCACGACCCATCACACCCTTGTTTATCACTACACATACACATTATGTCTACACCACCACCATATACCCATGAGTAGAACGACCCATCACACCCTTGTTTATACATCACTACACCACGCATACATACACATTATGTTTACGACACCACCATATACCCATCCCATGAGTAGAAACCACGACCCATCACACCCTTGTTTATACATCACTACACCATGCCTAGTGAACACATTCATATACCCCACCACCATATACCCATCACACCCTTGTTTATACATCACTACACATACACATTATGTCTACGCCACCACCATATACCCTTGAGTAGAACGACCCATCACACCCTTGTTCATCACTACCCATACTAATATACATAACCACCATATACCCATCCCATGAGTAGAACGACCCATCACACCCTTGTTTATCATCACGCATATACATTATGTTTACGACACCACCATATACCCATGAATAGAACGACCCATCACACCCTTGTTTATACACCACCACCATATACCCATGAGTAGAACGACCCATCACACCCTTGTTTATACATCACTACACCATGCCTAGTGAACACATTCATATACCCCACCACCATATACCCATCACACCCTTGTTTATACATCACTACACATACACATTATGTCTACACCACAACCATATACCCATGAGTACAACGACCCATCACACCCTTGTTTATACACCACCACACATACACATTATGGCTACGACACCACCATATACCCATGAGTAGAACGACCCATCACACCCTTGTTTATCACTACACCATGTCTAGTGAACACATTCCTATACGCCACCACCATATACCCATCACACCCTTGTTCATCACTACCCATACACATTATGTCTACACCACCACCATATACCCATGAGTAGAACGACCCATCACACCCTTGTTTATACATCACTACACCACGCATACATACACATTATGTTTACGACACCACCATATACCCATCCCATGAGTAGAAACCACGACCCATCACACCCCTGTTTATACATCACTACACCATGCCTAGTGAACACATTCATATACCCCACAACCATATACCCATCACACCCTTGTTTATACATCACTACACATACACATTATGTCTACGCCACCACCATATACCCTTGAGTAGAACGACCCATCACACCCTTGTTCATCACTACACATACACATTATGTCTACGACACCACCATATACCCATGAATAGAACGACCCATCACACCCTTGTTCGTCACTACACATTCCTATACGCCACCACCATATACCCATCACACCCTTGATCATCACTACAACATGCCTAGTGAACACATTATGTTTACGACACCACCATATACCCATGAATAGAACGACCCATCACACCCTTGTTCATCACTACCCATACTAATGTAACCAAAATAACTTTCCCCCTTCGCTTTCCAGAACCAACTAAACATTTACCTTAATTACTTTTACAGACACCATCACCCGCCAAAAATTTCGTTCCCACGAAAAATTTCCCGCACGCCGAAAAAAATATTTCCTTCCAGCCTCCAGATTCTGGAGCCGAGTCGACAAATTTCCCCCATATTTCCTTCATAAACCCTTTCAGCCTAGCAGCTAGGCTGAAAGTGGGGTCTAACGACCCTACTATCTACTCCTGGCTTTTCATTCACCAGACCTGGAGTGGAACATTACACGAATTGTTGGGAAACAACTTGGTGGCAGTGACCATCGGCCAGTCTTTCTAACCGTAGAAAATGAGCTTGTAAGTGAAAGCAGCACCCTCTCGAGGTGGAACTACAAGAAAGCAGACTGGGCAATCTACAAGCATCGCACCAGCATATTGGTTAGAAACCTGAACACTGAGAAAGACATAAATAAAGTAGTTGAAGAGTTTGGGAAATGCATACTACAGGCAGCGCGAGAAACAGTACCAAGAGGAGCCCGTAAACAATATAAACCCTACTGGAGTAGTGAACTGGAACAGTTGCATAATGATGTTGAAGTGTGTAGAAAGCAAGCAGAGGCCACACCCAGCCAAGAGCACCACAATAAATTCCAGCATGCAAAAGCCAAATTTCAAAGGGCCAAGCTGCAGGCTAGACGGAAAAGCTGGCAGGAGAAAACGGAGTCTCTGAACTTTGAAAGAGACACAAGGAAATTGTGGAAGCCAATAAAACAGCTTAATGACGAGGGCACAGGGAGAAACTCAAAAATTGCGCTACATAAAGATGGGAAAATCTTAACAAGAAAGCAAGCAGCTGACCATTTTGCGGACTCATTCGCACAAGATAGCAATATCAAAATTAGTCCAGAGAAACAACAAGAGATTCGAGAGAAACGACAACATACAGGACAGAAGGAAATAGTACATGAGGTTCTGGAGGCACCCATCACAATCAGCGAACTGGAGCTAGCCATATCAAAACTGAAAATGAGAAAGTCACCAGGAGCTGATGGTATCTCCAGTGAAATGATCAGGAACCTAGGAACAGAGGCCAAAACAAAGCTGTTGCAGATCTTCAATAACAGCTGGACCTTAGGCAGTGTTCCACAAGCCTGGAGAGAAGCAATCATGATACCCCTTCTAAAATCAGGGAAAGATGGTTCCATTGCCTCTAGCTACAGACCAATTAGCCTCACCAGCTGTCTCTGCAAAACACTGGAGCGCATCATCAATCACAGACTGCAGTGGTACATTGAAAGTAAAAACATCATTGTGCCACAGCAGGCTGGCTTTAGGCAGTGCTACTCTACGGAAGATCAGACAACCTACCTCTCTCAAGAAATTGAGGATGCATTCCAAGAGAAGAAGCTGGTGCTTGCGGCATGGATAGATCTGAAGAAAGCCTTTGACAAAGTCTGGAAAGAAGGTCTGATGAAGAAACTGAGAAACTGCAAAGTCAATGGAAGAATGTACAAATGGGTGAAAGCATACTTGCACAACAGAAGAGCCCGAGTACAGATAGACGGACTCAAGAGCAAGAAAGTACTACTGCGTCACGGTGTCCCCCAGGGCGGAGTCTTGTCCCCCACACTTTTTCTAATCTTCATCAATGATCTTGTTGCTCACCTACCGCATGGAATTAAAGCGGCAATGTACGCCGATGACCTGGTTCTATGGAGCACAAATGAATATGCATCAGTGGCCACCAGATTGCTACAAAGAGCTGTAGATACATTTGCTGCATGGGCAAATAGATGGTGTGTCAGCATAAACACTGACAAGTGCAGCACCACCCTATTTACCCTCTCTCCAAAACAAAAGGCAGGGACCATCCAGATAAATGGAACTCCCCTAAGAGAAGATAAAGAACCAACATACCTTGGAGTAACATTTGATGGCAAGCTGACATGGAGAAAGCACATCAACAAAGCAGTAGCAAAAGCCAGAAGGAAAATAGCCATCCTGAGAAAGCTAAGTGGAACCACATGGGGAGCCAGTACGAAAATACTTAGCAAAGTTTACCAACAGAGCATACGACCACACCTGGAATATGGGTCAACTGCGTGGTGTTCAGCATCAAAAACCACACTACAAGAGCTGGACAAGGTGCAAAATCAAGCACTTAGAGTCACCACAGGAGGGATGAGATCAACCCCTATAGTGGAAATGGAGAAGATGGGGAGGACACAAGCACTGAGTGAGCGCAGAGATACGAAAACGCTAATACAAGCAGAAAAGTTCCTCAGCTTGCCAGGCCACCCTATGAAGATCAGATTTGAAAACCTAGCTATGGGGCGGTTGAAAAGAAGTAGTTTTATCCACCAGGCCAAACGACTCTGCAGAGAAACCACTGATCTGCCCACAGTTGGTATCCCCCTAACAACTATTCCAGAGTGAACTCCATGGAAAGATGAGCATAGACTATCGTTACAAATCCAGACAAAAGTGAGAGGAATATTTGACAAGGAAGAACAGAACAGTGTGCAGCGCAGAACAGCCACTCTCAGCTTCCTTGATGAAGAATACCCACAGGATCTCTGGATCCGAGTCTACACAGATGGGTCAGCACAAAATGCTGTTCGAAATGGAGGAGCGGGAGTGTACATAGAATACCCAAATAATACTAGGGACACAGCCAGAGTACCGACAGGAAAGTACTGCCATAACTATGATGCCGAAATTGAGGCAATCAAGATAGCAACAGAGAAATTACTAAATAACAGCAATGGTACACAACCTGTGGTGCTACTAACAGATGCAAAATCAGTACTCGAGGCGCTCCTCTCTGGGAAATTGCCAGTACTAAGGACACTACTTTCTGAACTTAGCAGTCAGCATAAAGTCACCATACAGTGGATACCATCCCACTGTGGAGTACCCGGAAACGACAGAGCTGATCAATTGGCTAAGGAAGGAGCCAAAGAAGAACAGCCTGATGTGCCCGTTACATACCACCAAAAGAAAAGAATGATCAAATCAGTCAGAAAGCCACCAAAACCTGCTCAAGATGACTACCACATTATGGACAGACCAGAACAAGTCATTATTCTGCGCCTCAGAACAGGACACAATAGATTACGCAACCACATGTATACAAAATTCAAGATTGGTGAAACAGCCATGTGCACATGTGGATTGGCGTCGCAGACAGCAGAGCACATACTCCAAGACTGCCCAAAATATAACATATCTAGGCAAACCTTCTGGCCTAGAGAGACGACAGTGGAAGATAAACTCTATGGACCACTGTGTGAACTGAAAAAAACAGTTCAATTCATGCAAGAGAAGACATTGCAGATATAGACATATTTCAAGCGAACGAAAGAAGAAGAAGAAGAATTGGAAAACATGCAGGTCGCATGACTCAATGGATATGAACGCGTGTTCTTAAACATTCGGTGTGCAGATGCCGAGGTTAGCGGTTAAATCCCTACACTGGACAGCTGGACTAAAATGTTGACCTGTGGTGGTGGTGGTGGTGGTGGGAGGAGGGGGGGGGGGCTATCTTTTGAGACAACTGAGACAGCCCACAAACAAATTCACAAGTATTGCATGGCTAAACAGGCTGAAAAACATCTTCATTGGCTCCTTGCCGTCTTGACAGACGATAATTTTTTTATGTTGTGCTTCAAGAAGACACAACCCATGGCGGTAGCGAATCTGACTGATCAGGCCGATTCGTGCCGTAAATGTTCGTCCACAGTAGATGCAATTGAACGCTTGGTCATTCCCACCATCACGCACTATCTTACGTCTAATATACTCAGTGTGTGACCTATCTGAAATAATTTTCTCCGTTGTCTTTATTCAATTTCTGATATTTGCCCTCCATGAAACACATTCGGCGGCGACTTGCTCCCAATGTGCATTGCATTATCAATGACTGTATCAGTCATGTCCCGCGTACACACATCTTTGTATCGTAGTAGAGGCCGACCCCGAGACCTCTTACCTGTAATTCACACACACACACACACACACACACACACACACACACACACACACACAAAGGTGTCCTGAGTAGTGTAAGTGGGGCTAAAGCCGCCCGTTTTGAGGAGGGAATTGATATTCCTCCTCCTCCTCAAAGGGCGATAACTCTTTTTTCCCCAAAAATGTAGGTGTGGTCAAGTGACTCATCATAGGTGGCGTGGTCAAGTGACTCATCAGAGTGGGCGTGGTCTAGTGACTCATCATAGGTGACGTGCGTGGTCAAGTAATTATAGGGTACGACATAACAAATACGATATAAAACATCAATAAAGAAAACAAACGACTCAAGTAAGGTATATAATAATTTTATTAAATCATATATAGACAAACAATACATATTAAATAAGTAATGGCATAGTCGAGATATTATCACTGTCAACCTTTCTTTTTATATAGAGATATGACAGTGAATTACGATGTTGTGTGTATGTATATACAGAAGAGTCTTGTGTTTTGAAGCCTATATTGGTTCCCCCACTCGGTGTTTGGGTGTTTAATACTTCCAAAAATGTGTCTTTGTTTAGATGCGTGTTGTGGTTTTTGGTCAGACCTTTGGTACTGATTTTATCATAATCACCGACACAAATATACGTCTTACTACACAATGAGACCATCCCCTTCCCTTCGTACTCTAGTTTGAAAAGACCGGGGGTTCTCTTTTCATAGGCCTTGATAGTCTGGCAATCCTGACAGGTATCAGTACTAGGGGTAATTCTATGAACAGGGCAGGTTTCAGACTGGGAACCAGTGATTATAGACTCTGTCATACTCTGCTCTAAGGTGTGGTCTAACTACCTTCAGAGAGTGAGTCAGCGCTAAGGGCCAAATAGAGAGAGTCAGTGTCCATTTCAGTGAGTTGGTAGTCTTCTTTAGCGATAAATTTGTCGAGAAAGTCGTAATAGAAAGCTAGCATGCGCAACTTGGCATACTGGTAGACAAAGAACCCAATCTGTAGAGGTAGATCCCAGACAGTTTTCTTTTTTAGGGTTTCTACTTCGAAGAGATCGTCTGTAACAGCAGTCATGCTTTTGAACCTGGGGTTATTGATTAGTTTGGTAGTGTCTTTTCCCTGACAGTAGGAGACATCAGTATGTTTGGCCTTATTGGTAAGTGTTTTCCCGTAAGCGGCGTTACCTAACAACTTCATTGTGTCGGCTGTAATAGACTCGGCCGGATTTTTGTCCCCTTGGCGACGGGCGTTAGAGACTGCTTCCCCGAATTGTTTAAAACAACTAACCGGTCGATATTCTATTGTCTGGTAGATGTGGGTAACGACCAACCCATGCGCTAGATACCACTTTAAAAGAGGGGTGGCTAATAAAATTTTCTTCCCGAAATAACTACCGATCAATGTCCGTCGTGGGGTACTCAGTAGTTTATTTTTTATGGCATATTCTTGCATAAACTCCCCAATATCGTCTCTCGACACCTCCGTGTTCTTGAAAATAGGGGGCATTTCGGCAAAGGACTCTTTTAAATCAGTCGGGGTCTCTATATCGCACTCAACCAACCCGAAAAATGTGTCACTTTTTACAGCGTCGATGATCTGGTTTTCACTCAACGATCCCCAAGGAAGTTCTGATGGTGGAAACGTTTCCCGCAAGAAACACTTGATGGTTGTGTTTGACCTCTTTAATCTCTGCCACTCACATTCCCAAATAACCTTAACGGTCACCCCAACAGTTTTTTCTAGATACTCGTGGATGTCACACGTGTTCTGGTATAGTTCGACTAACGGTTTTTTATTGACGGGATTAATCGTTTTCCCAGCAGTTAGACGGCAAGATGGGTGCCCGTGGAACAAACACCCATGGAACTGGTAAGCTGTCGTATTCTTTTTATCCCACCCATCTACGCGAATATGTCGGTCGCCGAGCTGCATCTCGTGACTATTGAATTGGGTTTTTAAATCTATGTTGTTGTTGTGTGACACCCAGGTTAACCACTCTCGACTCTGACGTGTGTACTTGTGTAATCTGTGTGCTCTAAACCCATCCTCGCGGCTTCGATATATGGGGAAGTCTGATGGCATCTCTTTCATAAGAGACCAAAGGTATAAGGCATTCGCATCAAATCCTTTAATGCTTTTTACCAGCTTATTACCCCTGATACGGGTCTCATTGACTTGATGGATAGCGATGGAAAATAATACTCGGTCCACCCACGACGTTATCTCGTAACAACTTGTGCACCTTCTCCTCCTTCTTCGAAAACAAAACAAAAGAAACATCTTTATTCATAGTGTTGAATAAGTACTGTAAAGTAATACCGGGGACGGAGATGGCCTGCTTTGCACATGTCTATATTTAACCTTGGCATAAAAGGCTACTTGTTTTTCCAGGGCTTGTAGAAAAGGAGACACGTCTTTGATGTTGTACCAAATTAGAAAGTCCCGCAAGGTAGTCATTTTATTATCGGTCCACGCTTTCTGACAAACGGCGTATTCTGTTTCGGAAATGTTACGGTTTTTAAGTTTTGAGAAAAAGGCGGCATGTGGTGGTAGGGCTGTCTCATTTAGCTTACTGAGGTCGGTCAGATACTCATAGCACAGAAATCCTTTTGTCTCTTTTATCCCAAACGAGGCTAAATATTGAGAGTAACTTACGCCCGGGACCAGAAAGTTGGAGACGTCGAGGAATTTCAGTCTTTCTGTCGCTATGCACATAAAATTATTATTTCTCTTGACTATAAACTTGAACGGGTTAGCCTCCCGATCAAGGAAATACCGTACCAAATAAGGTTTCAGAAGGTTAATGTCATACTTACCGCTATTCATTCCAAATCAGAGGGAGCTGGAACAAATACAAGTCGAGCCTCTCACTTAATTTTGGTTGGTCACCTAATTTAGCAAAGACTGACTCGAACTTTTTGAGTAAAAGCTCATACGATTTAGCAGCTATGTCATGGAGATAGTCCAACATTTCATTTACGAGGACCTGTGGATCACCAGTGGTGATGAAACATTTAGGGGTGTCGAACCCAGGGACATTAGAGGCGACCGCACACGAGAGAGGGACGTGTTTGGCCATGAAGGTCGTCGACTTTGAATCAGCCGGTAAATTTTCATTGGAGAAGAAAGATTCCATATCGTAGCACGCTCTGAAAGGGAAAATAAAATTTTCTTCTACGTCAAACCCGTGGTCACGGAGCAATTCCAAGATCGATTCGGTGGGGCGATAAACCCCACCTTTATACGTTTCGATAGTGGCTACGCCTTTGCACCTAAGTTCGTGGGGTGTCAATCGCTTGTACATCTTAAACAGCTTACCGCATTTCCCACAAGAAAAACACCGAGCGGCCTTGGCCACATCAACAATATACATGAAATGGTTTTCATGCAGAAGAAGATTCACTATATCTGGATGTGTACTAGTGCTTCTAATTTTCGGAACCAGATATTCCTCCTCTGTAAAGGCAAACACATTGATTTGTGTTTTAAAACATTCTTCCAGGGCGGGTAAATCAACTAAACTAACACCAGAAAAAGGGGTGTGGGCGTCCAACTCTTTATAACGCAGCCATTTGGTGAACAGTCTTCGTGTGTTTTTTCTAACATCCCTGACATCTTTTCCTTGTGATTTAAACACAGATATACAGCGAAATATACACAAGTTGTCTGTGTACGGCCTACCGTTTTTGTCGGTTTGAAGCGTGTTAATAAATTTGTTTTGTGTAATATGGTTTGGAATATTAGTAATACAACAACCAACAGGGAATTCTACTAGTTTATACACATAAAAAGTTATACTGGGAATTGTTTCTACATAATACTTTGTATCTGGTCGGGTTAGTGTCGCTGAATTGACCAAATCTACAGCATTCACCTTGGTCACAAAGGCCTCGAAATCAGACCTATTGGAGACTAAAAAGGGTGTAGGGAACAAGGAAGAGTTATTGGAACTGGCATGGTATAATCGTAGGGCTTGTGTCTCTCGATGTCTTAGTATTGTGTGCAGACTGGCGATTATTTTGAAGCGGGAGTTTTGAACATTAAAAAGTCGGAATAAACGAGAACTCCAATCTGTCGGCATGTCAGTGTCTGGTCGGTTAAAAAATGTCCATTCACACAGATACCGACCGTGTCGTATGTGTGATCTAATCGTATTCCAGTGCTCATTATACACAGCTCGAACATCCGGGGGTAATTTTTGTAATGACAAATATTCAGTAGTTGTGTTAACACCAGAGGTTCCCGCCGATTCGTTGCCAGACGTGACACGTGATGATAGTTGAGTATTATTAGTAGGCGATACGTTATCGCCCGCGCCACCCGACAAGGCACCTGTTGATCCGTCACTCGCCGTGGTACTAGGTGATAGTTGCTCTTCTGCTGGCAACACGCTTGTTGTTGATGATGCCGCGTCACTCGGTAAGGCACTAGATACTTGTTGCATATTGTTAGTAGACGATACGTTATCGGCCGTGCCACCCGACAAAGTATCTGTTGTTCGTCACTTCATCTGTGGTCGGCGACACGTGATCGGCCGTGTCACTCGACATGGCACCTGGTGTTAATAACTGTTCATCTGTGGTCGGCGATACGTCATCTGTGGTCGGCGATACATCATCGGCTGCGCCTCTCGCCGTGGTACATGATGATGCGTTAAAAATAGAAGTTGTTCGTTCTGCGTCACTCGGTAAGGCACTAGATGATTGTTGCTTATTATTAGTCGACGACACGTTATCGGCCGTACCACTCGACAGGGCACCTGATGTTAGTAACTGTTCATCGGTGGTCGGTGAAACACGATCGCCATCTGACAGGGCACCGGATGTTGATAACGCCTGCCCGCTACGCTTGGCACCAGAACGGTCGGATGCTACTTGTGTTGCTGTGGTATTTGGCGGTATATCAGTGTCTGTAACCGCCGACACTGTGTCATTCGATGTTTGTTGTGTGGTTGACTTCTGACGTTTACCAGTAGATTGTTCGTCTGTATTCGGTTCTCGTCGCCGCTTGCGACTTGTGGATTGGTAATTATTACCAGCACTAGATGATGGTTGAGTGGTCGACACGGCACTGAATAGTAGTTCATGTTCGGTCTTTACGTGTCTCCGTAAATTATCATATCTATTGTAACTGTAATCACAAAAATCGCAAGTAAACTGTTGTGTCGAATGAGTAGTTGTACGATGTCGTAATAAATTGTCAAGACGTGTGAAGGTTTTATTACACAGAGTACATCCGTGCCTCTGCGTAGCTGACATTCTCTGATAAAATGGCCGACCTCTTTGTGAATGTTATCCAGCCGGATGAACTTTGTAAGATGACGCAATTACTCGATGGGTTGATTCGTCAACATGCAACGTTATTTGAGTCTGTTGTAGGCAATATACCAAGTGATCAAGCATATCATACCTTTGAGAATATAGCAGAGGAATTATTTTCTGATGCCCGCATAAACGCCGGGCGGATAATAGTTTTAATGTCTTTGAGCAGATATATGAAGCAAAATCTCGTTGATTCGTTGTACAATTCTGACACTGATGTCGAGAAAATTGTCACCAGTTTCAGCCTTTCAGCCGCTAAATATATATTTCAGAAGGCGCAATTGTTAACGTCCAACGAATTAGAAAATATGTTGAAATTATTATCCGTTGAATAAAAAACATCCTTCCTCGTTGACTGCGGACACTCAAATGACTTCACATGCGTTTCATGAATTACTTGTCGTGAGTGTTTGTCGTATATTTGAAACGAGCAAGTTGTCATTTGAATCAACCAATCAGACGTCGGGAAAATAAGTAGCCACATCGCTTGACCGACCCTGCCACTGTCACACGGGGGCGGGCGAACTGTCAAAAGGCGGGTTTGTGGCTGGCACATTTCACTCGAGTATAGATTCATAATCACGCAGAAAGAACCACGACTTTTCATCGACTATATATTAGCTACTACACTCTTTGTCATTGTCTGCCACCATAATTACGCACCTAGGTACTTTGTGTCAAATCGTAATTGCATCTCTTTCGTACGTTTTTCTCTATCTCCGGGAGGAAAGATAATTGGGTTTGATGGCAGTGCACCTAACCAGAGACAGTTCTGTAAGTATTCTGTCCTTACTTCAAACAGAGTTGCTGCCGGCGTAATTCCCCGGTAAGATGTTAATTTCTCTGACACTGAAATTATAAAAATGTCTCTCTCTCTCGAAACATTATTTCCTAGAAACATAATTGTCAGAGTCCCGAGGCACGATAATTTAACGTCTTCAGTTTAGTGTCAGTTTTGGGTGAGTCATATATCTTTGTTTAACAGATTTCTTGTACTAACAGAAAAAACTCACCTGCCTGTTTGCGTCAGACAAAAACATGGCTACAAACGCCTTATTTAATAACACAAAATACATTATACGGAAAGACATTCTTTAATATAAAAACATTGCTACAAACCCACAAAAGACATTATACGGAAAGCTATTATTTAATAAAACAACACACATTTACAAAGACATTACTACAAAAAGACGCGCGTTTTTTAAAAAGAACCGCCAGATTTTACCAAACGGCAACATTACAATTGTCAACAAACACGACTGCATGCAAATATTAAATTCTCATACACGCACAACGTTCATTCACAACAGAAGATACCCGCCATTCACAACGCATCCATTTTCTAAATGCGAACAACGCCTTGTTTTCATCGATTGAAATTACACCGAACAATGAAGCACGACGTATTGATTTGTCTGTGTGTTGGTACTCTTTTGTCTAGCGAGTGGGGGAAAATTTAACAGAATAATATTTATAATTAATTCCCCAGACGCGAAAAATATAGCGGCACAGAATGTGCATCAAAGTTGAGTGGGTTAACACACTTGTATTCTTTGTATATACCGGTCTCTGTGGCTGTGGGGTTACAACACTTTCTCTCTGTAATCCCGTTTATCACCCAGAGTCTCGTAGCGGAGTGAGAGCTGAGGCGGTTCGACCCCCGCTCGTGACTTGGTGGATACTGAGCCGGGAAAGTAATGGCAAACTACTGAGCGTAATCTTCCCAAGCGATCAACATACAGCTAAGTTCTGTAAAGGCTTAGCGGCGATAAGCCGTCGCGGTGTGTGGAAATGGCATCTGTTAGCGTGTGCCGTGCCGATAAGCGGCACCAGAACTACCAGAACCGTAGGGGGAGTAATTCTTTAAACAGCGGCGTCGGTAATCACTATCAGGTGGCGCCCTGGCTAAACATTAGGATCAAGAGTTGTCGGGTCACTAATCGTTGAAATATATAGACGGGTGTGCGAGTCATATCCGGTCATTTAGTCACCATGGATCCTCGCTGGAAACACCCTTTTACTTGTTTGATTGCTGGCCCGACAGCGAGTGGTAAAACCGTCTTTGTCCAGCGCTTCCTGACCCACCTACCAGCCATGGTAGACCCGATTCCAGAGGAGGTTATATGGTGCTATGGGGAATGGCAACCCATGTACGAGAATATGAAAGGAGTGCAGTTTAATGAAGGGCTGCCTGATATGGAACAGTGGACCGGCGATAGACGTCGGCTAGTAGTCATAGATGATCTAATGGCCGAGACAGATGATAGGGTAACTAAACTATTTACTAAAGGCAGTCATCATCGCAACCTCAGCGTCATGTATATTGTACAGAACCTCTTTGGGAAGAATAAAGAACAAAGAACCATCAGTCTGAATTCACATTACCTAGTAGTA
Organism: Cepaea nemoralis; assembly: GCA_014155875.1. Lineage (NCBI taxonomy): Eukaryota > Metazoa > Mollusca > Gastropoda > Stylommatophora > Helicidae > Cepaea > Cepaea nemoralis. Next base: position 36,158 of record JACEFZ010012159.1, read on the forward strand.
TTTAAGAACCCTCGAGACGGTGCACAAGTTAATAATTTGGGAAAACAAATTTTTCCAGGGCGGGTGTCATATGTCCAAGAGAGTTTTAAGGACGCTACATCGGCTCCACACGGGTATTTGTTATTTGACCTCCGCCAGGAAACACCGGATCAACTCCGTCTACGAAGTCATATATTTCCCGACCAAAGACAAGTCGTCTACGTACCTAAATAACATGTCTAGTCAACTTAAACGCAACGAATCCATGTTGCGGTACTTGGGTGAAGCCAAGCCACCTGCCGTAAAAGCTGTTATTAAAACAGCTTCCCCAGACCTCATCCAATCAATTTGCGAATGCTGTCACAATGTATTAAAAGGTAATGTCCCCCTCACACCAGCTCAGAAGCGGCGTCTGCAACGTCACAAAAACAACCTGAGAGCGCTCACTCGTAAGAAACTATCACTCAAGAAACGGAAACAGATCTTGCAAAAGGGTGGATTCATCGGCGCCCTGCTCGGACCCATCCTTAACGTCTTGAAAGGTATTGTGGGTTTATAATGAAGAAAATGATCCTGATCGATCCTCGGGTGTTGGAAAAACCCTACGTACCACCCGACACACTAACCGATAGCCTACAAGACTTGGATAATCAGATGCAACAAGTCCTGGAAACAGAAGATCTACCACCCCGTGACAAAGCCAGACTATATCAACAAACCTTACAGCGGTATCTGAATCGCCTCGAGCAGCATAGACACAAACCATTAGGTCTGGTGGATATCAAGGAACAAAAACCCGAAGTCAGCGCCTTACCGGTACCAGTAGTCGAGACACCGCCTGCTCAGCTAACACCGAAGGTAGACGAACCCAAACCCCCAGCAGAGACACCTGTGGCTACACCGGGTTATAAACTGCGGAAGAAGAAGAGTCGGATACCTACACCCCGATGGGAAAAATGGCCGCGCAATTAAGAAAGTATTACTATGACCCAGAGAAACCGGGGGCCTATGGTGGTGCTGTCGCTTTACATCGAAATAGCAAACTTCCAGCTAAAACCATTCAGAAATGGTTACGTCATCAGGATACCTACACGTTACATAAACCGAATCGTCGCCGATTTCAGAGACGTCAGACCATTACCGGGGGTATAAATCAACAGTTTCAAGCCGACTTGATAGATATGCAAAAATTACGAAGGTACAATGACGGTATGGGCTACCTAGTGACGTGTATCGATGTGTTTAGTAAATATGCCTGGGCCATCCCGATCCAGAAGAAAACGGGCAAAGAACTAGTGGCGGTCGTGAGTAAAATATTTGAAGAGGGCCAACCGATAAACTTTCAGACCGACAAAGGTTCAGAATTCGTCAATCGGACCTTCTTAAAATTTCTGACTGACCGAGGCGTGCATTTCTTTACCACTGAGAACGAAGATGTGAAAGCCGCCGTGGTAGAAAGATTCAACCGAACTCTTAAAGAAAAAATGTGGCGTTATTTTACCAAGACCAATACACTGCGCTACGTCGACGTGATAGATAAATTGATCCAGAACTACAATGGTTCGTATCACCGGAGTATTCGCATGGCCCCTGTGCAAGTTAACAACACTAATCAAGAAGAAGTGTGGAATAATTTATACCGTAAAACAGACGCATCAAGAAAAGTGTATTTCACAGCCGGCGATCCGTGTCAGGTTAGCTCAAAGCCAACAACCTTTTAAAAAAGGTTATATGTCGGGTTGGACAGAAGAACTGTTTACCGTTAGTCGTATAAACCAGACTAGTCCGGTGACGTATGTGCTAAAAGACGATTCAGGAGAGGAACTTAAAGGGTCATTCTACCGAGAAGAAATACAATTGGTGGGTGATAAAGAAATTTATCGTATCGAAACCATCTTACAAGAAAGGTGGAGGAAAGGTAGTGGTAAAGAGTATTTAGTCAAGTGGTTTGGTTATCCCAATTCATTCAACAGCTGGATAGCCGACACACAACTAGCCAGCTATGGAGACTAGTGGTATGGCCGAAGACAACCTGGAAAATATGGTGTTGCGTCCACAGACTAGGGACGGGGAAAGAACTTCGTTCTGGTCGTTTTTTGGACAACGAGTGCCGCGGCCAGAGATTGTATTCATCTGCCAAACCCTCGTTATATATAGCGTGAATTGCTGTGTCACTATTCAATCTGACTCAAGGCAGCGCAGACGCAGCAGAAGGCAAACTGTGGGTCGCTCTAATGAGTAGTTGTTTGGGTTATATGCTACCTAATCCTAAGCTAGATAAACAATGAGTTTTTATTTGGTGTTACCGAGTAGTTACGGCCCCGGATGTGTTCCCGAACAACCACCCAGGTCACTTTTTCGTCAAGTTGCCGCAGACTATTGAGGTGAGTCAACAATACGAAGTGGGCCTGGCCGAAATTCAATTCCCCAATACGTATTTTAACGGTTTGTCGGGGGAAATTTGGATCCAGTACTTTCCGCCCAAAGGTAGTGGTCTGGAACCTGTAACCCTTGAATGTCCACCGGGTCCGTTCACCACCCCAGAAGCTTTCATCGAGGAGCTGAATAAGTTGTGTGTCGAAACCCAAGTAGACGAGAAAGTAAACATCAAATTCACGCTACGTACACCTTGGAACAAAGTCGCAATGAAACTACTTGAAAAAGGCGCCCACGTTAAAATTAGTGAGAGGTTGAAAAAAATGTTGGGTTTTCCAACCTCAACTCTATCAGACGACAATGCCTTATTATACGGTAATGTGGAATTGGAGATGGATAGCGTCGTTAAAAATATCTACTGTCTATTCTGATCTCGTAGCTGCCAGACCAGTCGGAGACGCCATGGTTCCTTTACTAAGGACTGTCCCTATATTGGATCGCTTGTTGCCGTCAGTGTATCGTGTCTACGACAAACCACACTACGTTCACTTAAGTCGATTCTCCTTCGACACGGTGGAAATACTTTTAACTACGGAGACGGGAAAAACGATACCACTCAACGATGGGACTTCAGTGTTAACTTTACATTTTCGAGCCCGGAAACTCTCAGAGCTCGAATAGACTAAAATGTGTTTTTATGTGCCCATCGACGCGTTTCCCACTAGACGAACAGGGTGCTGAAATTAGACTTAGTTGGCGGATATTTTACAAGTCCCTTCGTCAGCGAGACTGACGTCCGTTCTTTCCGGCCTGGGTGAAGTAGATTTGGACCAGCAAATTATCTATTCCGACATTGTCACCTCGCGTGTGGTCGGCGCTGTGCTGGTACCATTACTACGGACTTCTATCTGTCCTAGACAGATCCACCACCTCTGTATTTAGGCTGTACGATAAACCCCATTACGTTCCACTCTGTCGGTTCTCCTTTGACACGATTGAGCCTCTTATAACCGACGAACGGGGGAAACCTATCCCATTCATAGGTGGGACATCGGTAGTGACGCTGCATTTTCGAACCAACAAACGTTTTGAGGTGGTTTAACCATGGTTAGACACGTGCCAATCCGACGCAATCCCAAACTATACGAGGAATATTTCTGTAATCAAGCCGGCAGCGGTCTACCCGTTTTTGTGGGTGGTCGGAGTCAGCGAGGTCATGGAATTGGTAGTTTCTTTAGCGGTCTTGGTCGAACAATTCTTCCTTGGTTGAAGACTGGTGGCAAAGCCCTTTTGCGGGAAGGGTTGGGTACGGGTTTGCAGGTGGCTCAAGACGCCCTAGCCGGTCGGAATGTCGGCGAGTCCTTCAAAGAACACGCCAGGGACGCCGGTCAACGACTGCTCCAGGGCGCTGCTCAACATATCAGCCAATCAGGTAGCGGCGTCAGGAAACGAAAACGAGCCGCCCCGCCCGGTCAGCCCAGTAAAAGAATAAAACCAGCCGGCAGAAAGCGATCGGCTCATAAGAACCACCAACACCAGCGGGGACATTCGGATATTTTCTCGTAATGGCGTTAATACATCCCAAGTCGTGTGAGTGCCTACATTCTGGTCTGGATTTGTTTAGCGTGCCACCTACCCAGACGGCCGTGGAAGAAGGACAGTTTGTGGAGATTCATCCGTTGGCCACGTTAGCCTATGGGGCACCCATCGAGTTCTCCATCTCTGGCGTGGGAGAGGATTATATAGATTTATTTAATACTTTTCTGCACGTGAGAGCCAAAGTTACACTTCCCAACGGTGACGACCTACCGAGCACCGCCGAAGTCGGTCCCATAAATTATTATTTGCATAGTTTGTTTTCTCAAGTAGACGTGTCTTTGAATGACACTCTTATTTCACCGAGTGAAAATTCGTATCCTTACCGGGCCTACTTGGAAGCTCTTCTGAATTATGGTGCAGAGGCCAAAAAGAGTCATCTGACGTCAGCACTATACTACCCAGATACTCCTTTGTATATGACAGACACGAAGGGTGAAACCAATAAAGGTCTAGCCAAAAGACGATCTTTAGCCAGCTCTAGTGTGGCGATGGATATGATGGGTCGTCTACATTCCGATATTTTCAATCAGGACAGGTACATGCTGAATGGGATCGATATCAAAATCAAACTAACCCCCTCAAAATCTGTCTTTAATTTGATTGCCACGGATGTAAACGGTGGTTACAAAAGTGTCATTACTCATGCCACCCTCTTGGTGAGGAAAGCTAAGTTAAATCCAGCTATCTCTCTGGCTCATGAAAAAGCCTTATTGAGAGCCAATGCCAAGTATCCCATTAAAAGGGTAGTGGTAAAAACCTTTTCTATCCCGAAAGGTATGTTTTCCCACACGCAAGATAACCTCTTCCTCAGCCAGACGCCGACCCGGGTGGTGATCGGTTTAGTGAATGCGTCGTGTTTCAACGGCGAGCTAAACACGAACCCCTTCATATTCAATCATTATCAGTTAAACTATTTGAGTTTGATGGTAGATGGGCGTAGTGTCACAGGTAAACCCTTAACCATGAATTATACCACAGGTCAGTATGCGCGAGCTTTCCATGGTACCAATTTGGCCCTCGGTCTGACCGGTAAGGATGTCGGGAATGGTATCAATTTTGAGAGTTTCAGTCAAGGGTTCGCTCTTTACGCTTTTGATCTGACTCCCAGTATATTAGACGGGGAGCAGTTTGAACTGGCCAAATCCGGTCCACTGTCACTGGAACTTAAGTTTGCCGTTATAACGGATGCGCCTCTACAAGTCATCATATACGCGGAACTCGACTCGGTTCTAGAAATTTCCAAGACGAGACAAGTGCTAACCGATTACGTAGCATAATGGATACCCAACACCTAAGACAGTTACTCATGTCTGACCCGTTTGTTCGACGACTTTCGCTAGTCAACGTATGTGCTAGAGATCAATTGCCTAGACACATTGATAGAACACAACCAGCCGCTTTTATCGTCAACACCGACACCAGTGCTTACTCTGGGTCACATTGGATCGCCCTATATTTCGATGGCCTAGGTCAGTTTGAATATTTCGATTCGTTTGGTTTGCCGCCATTACACGCCGACATTATCCGCTTTATACGACGTAACTCGGACCAATCACCTATGTACAATACCCGTATGTTACAAGACATCAATAACGCCACTTGCGGGCTGTACGCCGTGTATTTTCTGGTGATGAAATGCCGCGGCGCGAGCCTGTCGCGTATCCTGCAGCCGTTTGGTCACAGACAACACGTGAATGACCGCCTCGTGTTTCGATTGGTTAGCCCGTGGTTGAAAAAGACAAGTCCAGACACGTTTAAAATCAATCGATAAATTATGTCCTATAAAACGAGACGAACTGGCCACCTTCGTGTTTCGTGCCCACCACGCTCAAGATGTCTACAGCTACCTGGATATTCATGTCAAGAACTGCTGAAATGCCCAGACCACTAGCCAACGGTTTGAAAGCGGCGACAGTTTCTCAATACCGAGGCAGTACGACGCTACATTTACGCAAGTATTTCGGTGTCTCTGAGCTCAAGTACCCGACCAAGGTGGGAATTACACTTACGAGAGCAGAGTTTGAGTCTCTCCTATCAATGAAGGATGACATTCTAGCGGATTTCGATAAACTAACTTACCAACCACCCGAGGTGTGTAGTAAAGACCAGTCTACCCACACTCAAGACCCGGTGATGTTTTATCAAGACCCGTCTACCTACAATCCAGACGTACCTGAACCGAATACCTATGACTACAGTCAAGACATGCCACTGAATGACCAGACAGCTTTCTACAGTAATCAAGTCCCGCTGATCCCTTTGGGACGTAAACGACGCAAGCTTTAGATGTTGTAACCGAATAGATGTTGTCTACCAATAAAATCTGTGTGAAAAATGTTACCTTTTTGTTTGTTTTTTATTTTTAATGTTTTATGTCGTATTTTTTATGTCGTACACTACAATTACTTGACCACGCACGCCACCTATGATGAGTCACTAGACCACGCCCACTCTGATGAGTCACTTGACCACGCCACCTATGATGAGTCAATTGACCACGCCTACATTTTTGGGGAAAAAAGAGTTATCGCCCTTTGAGGAGGAGGAGGAATATCAATTCCCTCCTCAAAACGGGCGGCTTTAGCCCCACTTACACTACTGTCCTGTAGTATTCTACCATCATCATTCCTCCTAACATGCACTATCCAAGTCTACGACGACTGAGCATGGAACAAACCGTCACACAACTGATCTTTCCAATACTTCAGTATAGTCAAACCTCGGTTTTCATTGCCTTCGGTTTTCGTTGGTTTCGGTTTACGACGATTTTCCCCCGCGAAAATTATGTCTCGGTTTTTTGTCGATTGCCTCGGATTTTCTCGATGTGTCCACATGACCTCGCTACTAATTTTGCGAAAACGAAGGGACCCATACCTTCTTATGCTCAGTTTGGCGTTGTTTTTCGTTGTGTGAGCATCACTTGCTAATAATAAAATACGAGAGTGGCATTAGGATTGCTGAAATCGGCCGCATGTACGGGAGGTTACCATCAACGATAAGTTTCATTGTAACAAAAAGGGAAACAATAAGGGAGGCTAATGTAGCGAAAGACATGAAGGTGTTAACGAAATAGAGATTTGTTTCATAGACGCCTTCATACGTGTTTCTGATGTTTCCATTATCACTTGAATTTTGAATGTACTAGTATTACTTGATTCAATAGTCATTTGCACACTGCCCTGCAGCCTTCTGCACATCCTTCCTAGCTTGCTTCAGCTCACTGAGAGTGTTTCGAGTTTTTCTTTCCTTGTTTCTTAAGAGAGCTTTCTTATTTTTATCAATCAAGAGCTTCAGTGTCTGGCTGTTTGCTGCAAACCAGTCCTCCCTCTGATCCACAGTGCCATAAACCCTAACCGCTGTTTTATAAGAGTTTCCTTAAGTTTACCTCACTTTTCCCTTGCTGTACAATTTTCTGATGTATCATTGAAAGCGTCTTCAAGTTGCTGTTGTAACTCAAGGCACTTATCAGGATCGCGGGTGTTAATAATATTAATTCTGGGGCTGGATTTGTGTTTAGCTGTGTAGATTCTCTTTGGTGTCAGTCTAACCCTTGAACAACCAAAGAATGATCCGTATCACAGTCAACACTATGGTAACTTTAAGTTAATGATGTTTGGTTCAGATGCTGTCTCTGAGTGATGATGAAGTCCAGCTGATGCCAATGCCCGGATCTTTAATGTTTCCGTATGACCTTAGGCAGCTCTTTTGTTTTTAGAAAAAGGAGACTGTAATACATAGATCATTTATGGTGCATTGCTCCAGTAGCCTTTGCCCATTTTAATTCATGCGACTGATGTAGTATTTTTTTAAGGCACACTGGCCATGAACTCGAGTCCTTGACCACACAAGCATTGAAATCACCGAGCATATAAATGTAGTAGGATTTTGGAACTGCCTTGATCACAAAGACTACTCCTCATCGAGGGAGTCCTTCACATCATCAGAGAAAGTGAGTGTCGGTGCATATGCAATGATAATTGTGGCAAAACCACAAGAGGGTGCTAGGCACAGGGATAATAGTCTTTTATTACCTCCAGCTGGAATTTCAATCATTCCCAGTAGCGAATTCTTTACTACAAAGCCCACACCATGTTGCCTTTCTCGTGTAATTGTTTTCCCTGAGTAACCCTTCCTCAGCGAGGCGAGTCTGCTGCAGGCCAGCAATATCAATGTTAAGACGATTGATTTCGGCATCAATCACAACCGTTTTTGAATAACGAAGACACAAACAATAGATTGCACGATTTATTGCCTGGCATATTTCGCTGCATCTCGTCAGGTACATACTGCAGAAATCACACAACTTACGTGAATTAACTAGATAAATCCTTCAAGTTGAAATATACACATATTGGCACAGTAATGTCAATTATCTACCACGGTAATTTTAAGCTGACTAACATGTCTTTCTGTCTGCACAATTCTGGCTTACGTTGATTGATCATAATTGCTTCTACAAACTTTAACAAGCGAGTATTTTGTGTGTTAAACAACACGCGAAAGGCAGTGTCTCTGTCCACCATATGACCGCTTTCGATAATGTGCCTACCAATTGAAGACGCCGGGAGCTTCCGGTGTGTCGGCCCCACGAGGCTAGCATCTCCTGTGTGTAGTATTTTGTTGACCCATTGAGGTATGTGTTCTGACACTCGTTTATTAAGCTGTCTCTCTGTTCTACCAATGTAGAAGGGCAGGCATCTACATGTGAATTGGTAAATACATTTGTTTGTGGCGTACAGAGGAACAGGCTCGTTGGTTGCTGGTGTAGGAATCGGTACGGTTTTATATCTAATGACTGGAGTTGCAGCACAGAATGTTCGGCCTACTGCTGTAGTAAGCTGGTCTTGTAGACGTTGCATTACGTCATCCCCCCGAAAGGTTAGCTGGATGAATACCTTGAGTTTAGGGAGTGTGATTCCAGTGTTAACGTATGGATGTGAAAGTTGGAAATCAACGGTAGCTTTAGATAAACAATTAGATAATTTTGAGAACAAATGTCTTAGAAGACTTCTAAACATCCACTGGACAGACTTCAGAACCAATACGAAAATAGGACAAGAGACTAAGCAAGATACAGTATCCAATTTTATAAGAAGACGCCGTTGGAACTACATCGGCCATGTACTCAGAATGGACAAGACAAGACTCCCCTACCAAGCCCGGTAGGGAAAAGAAAACGGGAAAGACCAAGAGAGACCCTGCGTAGAACCATCATCAGAGACGGCTCATTCAATGGCCAAGTAAACATCCAAGATCTACAACAGGTAGCAGCGAACCGCCAAGCATGGAGAGTCAGGACTTCTGCCCTATGCGTCGCCTTAGGCTCATGAGGAAAGATTAACTAACTAACTAAGTTACGTCTGGTTTTGGTTTGGGCTGTTGGCAGTGGCGCTTTATAAATCCTGTGGAGTACTGCCATATGACGGCAGACGCCACCAAAGTCATAAATGTGGTTTTTCCAGTTATGCACAAAAATGGACAAATAGGAAAGGAAGATACCATCACAGAACAACAAAGGACTTTCTCTGTGTGTCATTCAGAAGGAGAGGACGTGTCTTCCAGAGAGCCGTGTGTGAAGCGCCGTATGCGACTTATTCCGAGCTTCGGCGAATAGAGTTATGACAAATTAGATGATTGACAGAGGACCTAGTTAGTAGTGTTCTCTGGAGATATATCTTGAATAATAAATAACAAGATAAAGGATATGATTTAGCACGTTTTGTCTAGAGGTCACTCAAATGAGCTAATCATTCCCGCAATAGCCTTTTTGGAGAACCACTTTTCTTTGGCTCAAACCCCCACTGTGAGACCACTATGTATCTACACAGAAATTTATAAAAGAAGTAAAAGGTTCCCTCAAGACCAAAAGAAGATCTGGACTATTCGCCTCTGTACAACTGAGGATCCATCTCTCTCATTATAATGTTGCCAGTGTGCTATTCGTCCGTCACATTAGATCTTCCTTTCTTTATTTTGTCAGTGTGACCTATATCAGTTTTGTCCAATTGCTTTGGGACTGTAGGATTCAGTTTTTGTAGACAAACTCAACAATAACTGTACATTACATCTGTTGGACAAGACATCTACATGACAGTTTCTTGACAAAAGTGGGACATACATTCACAAGGAATTGTGTACACCAGCCATTGTACAAGACTTACATCATAAGAGATACTTGACAACATCTATACAAGACTTTTCACAATATGTATAATCAACCACAGCACTTAAGACAGTCACCAGAGACAACACTTGACAGCAACTGTACAAGAAATTCACTGGGGACATGTACTTAAAACACTGGTTCAATAATACTGTTTATTGAGCTGATGGTGAGTCGAGTGATGATCCATGGTTCATCTTTCTGTCATGTCAACACCTCAACAAGGTACATTCATAATGCACAAATATGCTAACATGCATGCAGATAAACATGATACCACACTCGGATCCCTCCTCCAACCAATAACCAAACTTTCCTCCTCCTCTCCTCTCTAATCTCCACTACACCATTGACTTTTATCTTTTCTTCTACTGTTAATGAGGGAAAACCAAGATAAGCCATAACCTGGGGCAAGCATAGGGACATTCTGCTCCACTGGTCTGTTTAATCCTTTTAGCACCTATGATGGGTGTTGGACAAGCTCAGGTTGCAGATCTCCCCATGATGATTTTCCAAGTCAGACTAATTATCCCCTACTGTCACAGTTTGAAGAAAGGTTACAGCCCTGTCTTTCACCGGTGAGTTGACTGTTCATGAAGTTGACACTTAGGACTTTGTTCTACTTTTCCTGTAGAGGAAGATCTAAGATACAAATATGTCCCAGCATTCTTTTTTCTTAGTCTATCTCACTTACACTACAAGTCTTCATTCTGAAACACTGTGTGAGCACCAGGCTGGAGATTAACTAAGATAAGTCCTAGCCAAAGAATCCATTGTTCCAGTCATTTCACACGTTTCATTGAATGAGGTTAACAACCAGACTTGTTGTTCATTTTCTCAGATGACATTTGATTGAATCAATGATCACTGTCCAGCTCACTATAGTAATAATCATTGAAGTCCCCAGAACTATTTTTCTCCCTTATTTATATCCAGCTGTTTGAGAGCTGAGCTGAAAGCCTCTAAGAAATTCCCATATTGTGGGTTCTAGAAGATTTCACTTATAGAGAGTTGGTTCTGGATTCTGGGACTACTGGTTAGTTTTCCCAGATGATATATGGATGCCTCTCCACCATCCTGTCTGTTCTCTGTTGATATACAAAATGGCACAACATCTCTTTACATGTGTTAAAAGATAATGTTATCATACATCAACATACACAGATTGGAGATGGGGAGGTTAAGGTGGGGTGTTGTACCAAGCACACCTCTCCTTGTTGACAATGTAGTGAATTTCACTGTGATGTACTGTGGGTGATATTTTATTATTCACCTTTATCTGTGGTAATCACAAGCCTATATGTGGAGACAGAGGTAGCTTACACAATTACAAGCATTTTGAAGCAAGCATTGTGACATAGCAACATGAGACAGGCATTGTGAAGGGAAATGGAAAATAGGCATTTACACCTGCAATATGCAATAGGTATTAACTAATGGCATTTACCAAATTAGCAGCCCAAACATCACTTCCAATGGCTGTCATGTTGGTGCATGAATGTCCTATTCCATATACACTTACACAGCAATGCCAGACCTCTTTTTCACCAGACTTGTCTCACAGGTACATCATCATCATCATCATCATCATCATTGTGCTCTTTCCCCACTGAGTAATGTCCACAGTGGGTAACAGAAGCTCAATTGCATAGCAATTGTTCACATATGCACCAAAGCACATATGGGAAAAACATGTTTAGTCCTTGTAAATTTGCATGAGCCATACATTATATTCAGCCAACTAAGACACAGGTTCACACACCTATTGTCCTTCTAGGAACTAGTTTATATGAACCATCCAACAGTAGAGGTAATAGTGTAATACTTCAGGGAGAAATTGTATTAATTCTCCTGAGCGTAATGTAGCCACCAGGCATCGCATGGACTTAGCAATTCTGGCGAGCCATACACCGTCCAACTTACATATGGATATTGAAGCATCTTTCTTTCTACTAGATGTGAGAGGCTATTTATTAAATCACCAACTCACTCACTCCAACATTCTCAGCATTTACAAAGGAACTTGGCATGTTTCATCACTCATTCCAATCCAGACTGCCAAATGTTAACTCTCGAGAGCAAAGGTACAGTTGATTTAAGAATGAGTCATCCTAGGCATTAAGAATGCACAAGGGGTTTGGGTTTGCGAATTTGCATTGAGTGTACTATCCATTCATCAAGCATACGCAACCAGTCACAACAAGGGATTGATATGCACTTGGAGTATACAGCGTGAAAGACATGTCAAGGTTGAAGAAGCAGTATCCAGAATACTGGCGCACAGAAGTTCTGTTTTTCACTTTCACATTTTATTCATAAAATACTCATATATTCTTCTCTTTCGTTCACTAGGCATCCACAACATTAAAGTATGTTTTAAAGTGGTACCTGTTGTCCAGAGAACAATATATTATCAAATCTTTAAGGGCATTGTTGGGTCATCACATCACAAACTAGCGACCGCTCCGGATGGAATCCCGCGTCTAACTAATTGGATATTCATATGTGGCCCCGTGGTTAGTGTGGGCTCATTACTTATTAGCCAATGAAAAAGCAAGCGCATACCGCTGCCCTCCCCCAACTCGTTCTGGAACATTCGATCTAATAATAGCCCCTCTATATGGGATGGTCCCCGTTCAGACTTAAAGTATTTTTATGAATGTGTCGGGCTGGGAATGTGGGGTTCTGTTCCATCATGTTACAAGAGTTCAGGAGGAAAGATCGATTGGCAAATGGATACTTAAGGCAGAACCCGAAACCTAGACGTGCTGCAACTCAGAACAGCGAAATAGGAGGTTTACGCCTCAAAGAGAACATTGGAAGAAGGCAGGGAGTTTCGTGAAATGTTAGCTAATTAAACGCCGCTCCTACATCTCGGGGGCAGTTTAATAACATGCGCTAATTATCCACTGTTATTTGTTCCGCTCGACACGAAATAAAAGTGTGAGTCTTGTTTCTTCTTTGGAGTCGTCAGTCTATTCGTCACACTGTTCAAAGGTGAGTGCTTAACGAGTTGTTTATGAGTCAATGTTCATTCCACCTTCCAATGGAAGGAATAACCACTTGGCAAGTACCCACACACACACAAAAAACCAGATAGAAGAAACCCAATCCAAGCTGGCCAACTTGAAGCGCACACATAGTTCTGCCTACTACGTCACCGAAGAATTGAGCTTATATGGCTACTTGAAGTTCACTAAATTCTGCACAGAAACAGTGTACAAGGTGAAAATCGCAGAGAATGCTCGCCTCAATAAATCACTGAGCACTGAAAAGGTAACAACGTCAGTACTAGACAACCCAGAGAAGTATGTGAGGAACTTATCGTCGTACGTACTCAACAACATTGAAACGGAGGCCCTTGCATATGGATTAAAAGTCTGCATAAAGCCTAAACACATCAACCGTGTTGAGTCGCAAGCACAGTTTGAAATGTTGTTTGATCAAGTCTCCAAGTTATCACCTACTTCTGCTGAGTCGGTCGGGTGGCTGAAGGCCAAACTGGTAGATTTAGAACACCAATATCGCACAACACACTCCAAACAGACATGTCCGCTGACCAACGAACACCTTACTGCGTTAAAAACGTTAAAGGCTAACAAAACCCTCCTCATACTGAAACCTGACAAAGGGAGCGGTGCAGTACTGATGGACATGTCAGACTACCAGAGAAAAATGAATAAAATATTGTCAGATGAATAGATCAAAAAGTAAACAAGTCGGAGGACCTGGATGCAATAATGAGGAAAGAGATCCAGTCACTTGTGAATGCGGGACTCATCAGTGAGGCCACTGCAAAAACGCTCACACCACGTGGCTCGCAGACTCCTCAGATGTACGGTCTCCCCAAACTTTTCACAAGCCCGGCATCCCGCTGAGACCTATCCTGTCCATGTTTAAGTCTGCACAACACCGAATGGCGAGATAGCTAGCCGAAATTTTAAAGCCAGTAAGACAGTCCTTCGATCCAAAAAATACTCAGAGATACATTCCAACTGGTGGAATTATTGGATACTATGGACATAAATAACAGACACATGGCATCCATGGATATAGCCTCCCTATTCACTAACGTTCCATTAGAGGAGACAGTGAAAATAATAAGGGAACGCATTGAAGACAAACAACTAAAATTAGGCATACCAACACCTATTCTGGAGAGGCTACTACTACTATGTACCGCCAACATACAATTCAATTTTCTAACTAAGTCATACCGCCAAATTGACGGAGTGGCCATGGGGAGTCCTCTTGGTCCTATTCTAGCGGACATCTTCATGGCACATTTAGAAGAAAAGAGATCCTCAGACATCAACAACTTGGCCTTTTCCCGTCGTTATGTGGACGATATACTAATTATCACCACAGACGAGCTACAAGCAACATCGTTCCAGGCCACAATGAAGCGTTGCCGTTCCTAGATATTCTAATGAGACGTAGAGCAGACGGCACAATTCAAGGATCGGTGTATCGCAAAGGAACATGGACTGGCCAATACCTAAATTTACAGAGCTTCACACCTGTCCAGTATAAACGGGGTTTAGTACGGACCCTGTTTGACCGTGCTAGAAAGATATGCACCCAGGACACACTGACAGAGAAATTTGAAACTCTGAAGAATGTCTTAAACCTGAATGGATACTCCACAGGATTTATAAAGCGCCACTGCCAACAGCCCAAACCAAAACCAGACATAACTACAGTCCCTAAATTCAAGGTATTCATCCAGCTAACCTTTCGAGGGGATGACGTAATGCAACGTCTACAAGACCGGCTTACTACAGCAGTAGGCCGAACATTCTGTGCTGCAACTCCAGTCATTAGATATAAAACCGTACCGATTCCTACACCAGCAGTCAAAGAGCCTGTTCCTTTGTACGCCACAAACAATTGTATTTACCAATTCATATGTAGATGCCAGGCCTTCTACATTGGTAGAACAGAGAGACAGCTTAACAAACGAGTGTCAGAACACATACCTCAATGGGTCAACAAAATACTACACACAGGAGATGCTAGCCTCGTGGGGCCGACACACTGGAAGCTCCCGGCGACTTCAATTGGTAGGCAAATTATCGAAAGCGGCCATGTGGTGGACAGAGACACTGCCTTTCGCATGTTGTTTAACACACAAAATACTCGCTTGTTAAAGTTTGCAGAAGCAATTATGATCAATCAACGCAAGCCAGAATTGTGCAGACAGAAAGACATGTTAGCCAGCTTAAAATTATCGTGGTAGATAATTGATATTATTGTGCGAATATGTGTATATTTCAACTTGAAGGATTTATCTAGTTAATTCACGTAAGTTGTGTGATTTCTGCAGTATGTACCTGACGAGATGCAGCGAAATATGCCAGGCAATAAATCGTGCAATCTATTGTTTGTGTCTTCGTTATTCAAATTCACTACGGGAAAACATTGTTTTGAACAACCGTTTTTCTCACATCGTCAATATTCGTCAGGTCAGTGGAAAAACCTAAACACATGGTTCTTATGTTCCAGGTTGCAAGCTGTAGCTTCGGGTTTCTATTTTAATGTTTATTAGTGCCAGGTGCATTGGTTTTACAGCCTGAGGATTCAGATTTTGTCCTAGCCCCAAGCACCCATTGAAGCAGGCAGACTGTAGCAGATCAGCACCCAATTGGCCGGGGCTGTCCAGCTTGAGGCGAGCGGTAGATGATCAGTGACACATGTAGGTGTCTCCCACCGTCAGAGGCAACCCGTGGTGCCCAATGTCTACACCAATTGACAAGGACTTATAACCCGTAAATGTTACCTCTCGCTTTGATTCTGAGACAGGTTATGACCAGGGATGGAGTTATTGCCTCTCCAAAGCACAAAGCCTGGGCTGAAATATAAAGACCATGTGTTACCCATGCACCATGATCACTCTTTCAGCCTGCCTAGTTCACTCCAGAGGAAAGGTAACACCTATAATTTTGGAAAAAGACAAGCTGCAGAACCTGCCGGATCAGCGAAGCGGTGCTATAACTGTTCGCCTGTCGGAGCTTCCATCCTAGACCAGCTGCTAATCAAGGCTTAGGGCCTGGTCGGCCCTGCCATGACATTTTATCTTTAGGTTGCATTTCCACACAGTCTGCCTTAGGAAGCTATTGCAGATTAAATGGCAAGACAAGATCCCAGACACTGAAGTTCTAGAAAGAGCGTCCAAGCCCAGTATGCACACTGTCCTAATGAATAATCAGATTCGCAGGGCTAGTCACTTAACTCGTATGCCAGATCACAGGCTCCCTACACGAATTTTTTTTTTACGGCGAGCTGCGTTGTGGTAAACGCTCCCAAGAAGGCCAGAGGAAACGCTTTAAAGACACTCTGAAAATCTCACCGAAAGCATTTGGAATTCATCTTGACACCTGGGAGACTGATGCTAAAGACCGCAATTCGTGGCGTACATCATTACATAAGGGTGCAGTCACTTGTGAAGCAGCCAGGACTACAAGAGCTGTGAAGAAAAGGCTGGACAGAAAAACCACGGCAGGAGATCCTCCTCCTGGAACGTCAAGCATTCTTTGCCCACATTGTCAAAGAACATTTCGAGCCAAAATAGGCCTTATCAGCGATCTTAGAACTCACGGCTCCATACTTTCAACCCACTGGATGAAATGAATGGTCATCATCATTCTTGATGGACAAACAACACAAAACACAACACAGTACCGTTTACTGTCATACGGCCATTATGTAACTTATGTGACTAAGACCTGACCCGAGAAAAACATCTGATGGCTGTGGAAATGTAGTTTCTGAGGAAAATGCAAATACCATGGACAGACAGAAAAACGGTAAAAACCATTGAATCACCAAGTCCTACAAAAAAACAAAAAACAAATGAAAATCGTAAATTAGAGAAATTAGACGTAGATAGTCAACACTTTTTTGGCCATGTTATGAGAAGAAATAAATTGGAGAACTTGGCGACAACTAGCAAGATCGAGGGGAAGTGACCAAGGGGAAGGCAATGAAGTAAATACCTGGATGTCTTGGCCACGTGGCATGGTCGAGACAAGAATACTGAGCTGACCCACAACTCTGGTGATTGAGTGAGATGATGAAACACAACCGCCCACGCTTATTGGTATAGCACATGATGATAATGATTGTATGGCGACCACAGCAGAGGAAGACTGAAGCAGCGACTAGAGAAGCATAAAAATTGAAAGCAGTGGCAAAATACAATACTTATGAATTTATTTGTTTCTGGAGCAAAGGCACCATAAGTCTGTACTAAGTACATAGTATTTCGTCCAAAGTATTATTTGTTTATCCACTTCATATGATACATAACTCTGCAGTACGGACCCGACAAGATGCAGCAAAATAAGCCAGGCAATAAATCGTGCAATATTTTGTTTACAGTCATATTTGTTTCGTTAAATTTGCAGTGAAAATTTTTAACCAACAACCAGCAGACCCGTGAATTCAGCTATACTTTAAACCTTTGTGAGCTGCTTGATGTTCGGCTGGTCGATGGTCAGTGGGTCCAGTAGACCAGGACATTCTTCTTGTGTTCGTTCAGGTAAGTAATATCGAAACTTGTGCTTGATGTTAAGAATTCATTCATTCAGTAGTATAGTAGTATGTCGTTGTCAGAGTCTCGCTCCCACAACAATCTTCTGGAAAACTTCTCAGTCATAAAGTTCATAAACAAGCAAGATGTCCCTCGTCCGATGGATACACCCATCTGGAGATATCCGTCAAACCCTGCACCCATCTTCTCTCTGGCCTCCCTCTTCTTCTCTTCCCGGGCATATAGTTCATATACATCTCCATTATTGTTCTCTCCAGGCTTTCATGACGTTTCAAATGACCAAAATATTTAAATTGTCTTTGTTTTATCGTCTTTAGTAGCCAATCTTCTTCAATACTCAGATCTATGGATGCATTTGTTCTCTCTTTATCCAAGATATTCTTAGAACTCGCCCATAACATTTATATTCAAAGACATTTATGCGTTTTTCAGCTTGTTTAGTAAGTTTCCAGGTCTCACAGGCCGCATGTTGCAATGGGAAAGATGCATGCTGTTAAAAATCTCATTTGCATAGTTCTAGACGTTAACAGCTGTCTCCCTCGCGTAGGGTTTAAGGACGCTGTTCGTAATCCCGTACGTATACTTTCGTATAAAACACAGCTGTGCGAGATTCAGCAGCGGATCGCGTCTCGTTTGTTACTTGCGGGTGGGGGGTATGTGAGCCAGTCGTTCACAAAGCAATGGCAAACTACTTGCCAAGACATCAACAGCAGCTGAAAAATGCTGGTCGTGACTGCAATGTCTTGTAAAAGGATATATGAAAAAAAAAGATGTTAACAATAAGACCAGCAATTTCTTTAATTGACACGGCTATGTAACTTTATATGACAACCAATACTAACTAGTATTTACTATGGTTTCTGTGATCAGCCTGGTCGGTTTAGCAATAGCAGTTTAGTTTAGCCCCGCTCGCCAAAAGCAGATCCAGTAGACAAGAATGTTCTTCTTTGTTTTCATTCAGGCAAGTGGTTTCAGCATTTATGTTCCACTAGCTGACCCAGCCCGGCTTCGCCCAGCCCCTGCCGGGGATCTATCTATCTATCTGTCTATCTGTCTATCTATCTATCTATCTATCTATCTATCTATCTATCTATCTATCTATCTATCTATCTATCTATCTATCTATCTGCCTGCCTGCCTGCCTGCCTGCCTGCCTGCCTGCCTGCCTGCCTGCCTCTGTCTGTGTGTCTCTGTGTGTGTGTGTGTGTGTGTCTGTCTGTTTGTCTGTCTGTCTGCCTGCCTGTCTGTCTGATGACCCAGCCCGGCTGTCTATCTATCCATCCATCCATCCATCCATTAGCCCCGCTCGCCAAAAGCAGATCCAGTAGACAAGAATGTTCTTCTTTGTTTTCATTCAGGCAAGTGGTTTCAGCATTTATGTTCCACTAGCTGACCCAGCCCGGCTTCGCCCAGCCCCTGCCGGGGATCTATCTATCTATCTATCTATCTATCTGTCTATCTATCTATCTATCTATCTATCTATCTATCTATCTATCTATCTATCTATCTATCTATCTATCTATCTATCTATCTATCTATCTATCTATCTATCTATCTATCTATCTATCTATCTATCTATCTATCTATCTATCTATCTATCTATCTATCTCTATCTATCTATCTATCTATCTATCTATCTATCTATCTATCTATCTATCTATCTATCTATCTATCTATCTATCTATCTATATCTATCTATCTATCTATCTATCTATCTATCTATCTATCTATCTATCTATCTATCTATCTATCTATCTATCTATCTATCTATCTATCTATCTATCTATCTATCTATCTATCTATCTATCTATCTATCTATCTATCTATCTATCTATCTATCTATCTATCTATCTATCTATCTATCTATCTATCTATCTATCTATCTATCTATCTATCTATCTATCTATCTATCTATCTATCTATCTATCTATCTATCTATCTATCTATCTATCTATCTATCTATCTATCTATCTATCTATCTATCTATCTATCTATCTATCTATCTATCTATCTATCTATCTATCTATCTATCTATCTATCTATCTATCTATCTATCTATCTATCTATCTATCTATCTATCTATCTATCTATCTATCTATCTATCTATCTATCTATCTATCTATCTATCTATCTATCTATCTATCTATCTATCTATCTATCTATCTATCTATCTATCTATCTATCTATCTATCTATCTATCTATCTATCTATCTATCTATCTATCTATCTGCCTGCCTGCCTGCCTGCCTCTGTCTGTGTGTCTGTGTGTGTGTGTGTGTGTCTGTCTGTCTGTCTGTCTGCCTGTCTGTCTGATGACCCAGCCCGGCTGTCTATCTATCCATCCATCCATCCATCCATCCATCCATCCATAGGACCCGGCCCGGCTTCGCCCAGCCCCTGGCGGGGATCATCTAATTTAATTCATATTCGGCCCCTGCTCCCGTTCCCGTTCCCAAAAAAGAAGCCCAGCCTGGCTTCGCCCAGCCCCTGGTAGGGAGCGTCTAATTTAATTCATATTCGGCCCCTGCTCCTGTTCCCGGAAATATGGCGAATAGATTGGAAGAGAACAATCTCCTTCCCAATAACTAAATAGGGCAATCTGACAATTCAAAGCTGTTATTCAGTATATCTGATCCTGCTGAAGTTATTAATGTGTGGTCTTCTGTGCTGTCTCTGAAGTCAGCATTATATTTTTAAAACATGTAGCTATTGAGCTGATGATAATTATATCCGTTTGACTAATACTTTCTAAAGATTTGGACATATTTCTCTTTGCCAGCATTTACCAACCTTTCATGACATTTATTTTAGAAAAAGTGAAAGTGAAGGGCAATCTGAAACTACTGAACGTAAACTTACCAAGATATTTGGTTGTTTCGGGATTTGAAATTTAAATATTGAGCACAACCCACTACTGGCAACGCTGATCATATCCCGGTATGAACCTAAGGCCTATCTATGTCAATATGGAAGCACTATACTCGAGTTTCGCTCTCGTTTGAGCTCGTCAGTAGTGCATATCCCTGACCGGATCCGGAAACAAGCCCCGGACCACTGGCGTGTGAAGCGGGTGTGTAACCACACGGCACACGCTGGACACGCCAAATTATCATAACAGAATATCACAACGCTACCCATCGTAGGCTATGCTCAACCGCGATTACCAAGATATCACAAAAACCCAATGAATGCTGGGATGACTGTATAGATGTCGAAGAGAGATAAAAAGATGAGTTAGAAAATTTTCACATGAAAACTTTAAAAGTGCCTTAAAGATTTTATCATTATATATTATAATACATATGCCTGTAAATAACTGTAGACAAACAGTTTATAAAGCTTTGATAACAATGCAACAATTATATATAAAATATATAGCAATGCTATTAAAAGTTATGTCCCTTGATATAACTTTTCTTAAGTTAAGTCCCCTCGCTATATATAAATTATAATGTAAATTAAAATATTAAATTTTATTAAGTAAATAACTGTTTGTACACTAAAAAATTATGACAGTTCGCTGCACGGGAATGAGAAGAAATCATGTAGACAATTTCATCTCAATCGGATGGACAGTTCGCGAACGCATCAATAACATCCGGACATAAATTGCATTTTATATACAGAGATTAATAATGAGTTTGATTTGTTTAAAAGACAGGTATGCAATTCTATATGTCTGATTTATTAACATTTATTTGTGGCTTTTGCTTGCATGAGCAAGATGATAGTAATTTTAGTATAGAATAGACGATGTGACGAGTATAAAGAAAAGATGCTAGGCAGTTGGTTAAATATTACCATGGCATGGAAGAACATTAGTATTTTGAAACAAAATTGGCAGCACACGAAACAGAGGAACATAGTGATAATCAGCGCCACATGTCATGGACTATAAGAAGACTTAGAGCCTTGACTGACATTACAGAGGTTGTTGTAAGCTCCAGGCATTTATTCATGTAACTCCATGGTGAACAATCATAATGCTGTAGGGCCAAAAGCTCATTGTGTGGACTTAATAAAAGGTGGAAAAAGTGTTCTAGTGGCATGAAATGGAATATTCCTTGGATAGCAAATCCATTACGTGGAAAGTCCGAATCGAAAGCTCACTGTGTGGATGTCTTCTGCAGACTGCATTCTTCTGGCTTCCGGAAGGACAGCCTATGGTGAACAGAAGGTCCAATATACGGAAGTGAGGCTAAGCAGCCATGTGCAGGACGTGATGATTCCTTGGGTGAGCCCAGTACCAGAGCGCTGTGTGTTGGCTCTGCAATTATGGAAGCCTCCTTGGATGGCGGGGAATGCCCATGGTCTGCCCCTGCCTTCCCTTGAGGGACCAGGAGTCAAACGTCCTAAGGCCGGGAAGGTTAACCCGGTCAACAAATGCCCACAGAAGTCGGATGTGTCGGCCTAATGGGGCAAGAACACAGCTCTGCTGTAAACAGGCACAACGCAATCACACCCGGGAAAAAACTCCGGATGAACACAGAAGAAGAAGAAGAATATTGTAGGGCTGTCAGGTTATAAACAGATCAAATTACTTGGACGTCGTCACAACGAAAGGTGACTGCAATAAGTATCTAGCATTGTCTCTCACCATTCTGTCTCCTGGTGTTATCGTGCCATTTAAGCTGTGGTCTTTCTTTGTTGTGTTCCTCTTGCACGCCTACCTTCCACTGTGTCTAAAGATATTCGTTGCCAGGACTAAGTTGAGCCAAGAACCAACATCACAGCACTCTTTGTTTCTGACCAGGGTGGCTCTGTGATTGATCAGACCCCATTACACAGGATCAGATAATTTCAGAATTTTTTAAAATAGTTTGAAGAAAAGTTATTTGAAAAGGAATATCAGTTGTTGGGGAACCCCTGAAGATACTCAAGCAGTACACAAAGAAATTCAAAAGTATAGTATATTGAGTATAGCCTACGATGGGTAGCGTTGTGATGTTCTGTTGTGATAATGTGGTGTGTCCAGTGTGTGCCGCGTGGTTACACACCCGCTTCACACGCGTGATCCGGGACTGTTTCCGGATCCGGTCAGGGATATGCACTACTGACGAGCTCAAATGAGGGCGAAGCTCGAGTATAGTGCTTCCATATTGACGTGGATAGGCCTTAGGTTCATACCAGAATGCGATCGGCGTTGCCAGTAGTGGGTTGTGCTCAATATTTAAATTCAAAAGTATTGATTAGTACTTATAAAAGTAGAAGAAGAAGCACGATTAGGGGATAAGATTGATATTAATATTGAAAGCTGTAGTTCAAGAAGAACTACCATAATGTAGCACAACAAGAAATACCATAATGTAATATACAGATAAATGAGAATATTCGTGAACAAGTGAATAGTTACAACTATTTTGGAACAGTTATAACATTTGATGGGAGGTGCCTTGAAGAGATTAGAACAAGAATCGCTATGGCAAAGGTAGCCTTTTAGGTTTAGGTTTAGTTGATGGATCAATATCATGGCACACGGGTTCAACCCATAAGTGCTCCGTTCTCCTCCTAACTCAAACCTGAGTCTAGAGAAACTCAGCTCAGTTCACGAACTCGGTAGCGCCGGCGAGGATCCGGAAATACTTTGGGTAGATTTTTAACTCTAAATTTTTCCCGGGCAGCGCCGTTAGGCTACTCTTTTTCGATTTCCAACTGCCAAGGGATTTTTTACGTGTGCAACAATACACACGGGTGTCCGATCTCCACAGTGTAAATGTGGATTCTGAAAAAAATTTAGAGAATACTATGGACAGACAGATATGAATAAAATTTGGTGGAACTGCGGTAAAGCTGTGAAAATGTAAACAATATAAAATGACACAAAGCAGTGCAGCTTTACATAACAGAATTATGACACATACAGGACATTGCGGTGACTAGACTTCATCAGCAAACAAATACACACACAAAACACAACACATAACCACATTTCATCATTTATATCAGAAATAAATCATATATATATATATATATATATATATATATATATATATATATATATATATATATATATATATATATATATATATATATATATATATATATCTTCTTCTTCTTCAGCATTCCGAGCCATTGAGGTTCTTTGCTGCAAATACAATCTGTCTCCATTCGTCTCTCT
Source organism: Cepaea nemoralis (assembly GCA_014155875.1). Taxonomy (NCBI): domain Eukaryota; kingdom Metazoa; phylum Mollusca; class Gastropoda; order Stylommatophora; family Helicidae; genus Cepaea; species Cepaea nemoralis. Next base: position 59,945 of record JACEFZ010012159.1, read on the forward strand.
GGTGGACCTTCTCTTGCCAGTCGTTGATTCCAAGTGCTTGTAGGTCTGTATGTATATTATCTCTCCACCGCCTTCTTGGTCTACCTCGGGGTCTACGGTCATTTATTTCCTGAGTGTAAGCGAGTTTTGTTTCCCTATTATCTTCCATTCTTTCTATATGCCCCAGCCATTGTAGTCTATTAGCCTTCATGATACCAGTGATTAGCGGGGACTTAAACAAATCATAAATGTCTTTGTTACTTCTTCTTTTCCACTCTCCACTTTGTGTATCCCTAATGGGTCCAAAGATGCGTCTTAAAATTTTGTTCTCAAAGGTTTGTAACAAGGCTTCGTCTCCTTTCGTTGTACTCCAGGTTTCAGAGCCATACAGCACAACTGGTCTGATCAGTGTTTTGTATATTGTGATTTTGGTGTTACGAGATAGCGCCTTTGATTTTAGTAGATGTTGTAGTGCATAGTATATCTTATTTCCAGAGTTGATTCTAGTTTGTATTTCTTCCCTTATGATGTTGGAGCAGTTGAAGATTGTACCCAGGTATTTGTATGTTTCCGTTCTTTTAATGGTCATATTATCTATTTGTATGTGGCCAGAGTTTTTAGCCATTCCGTCTCTTGAAATTACCATATATTCTGTCTTATCTTGGTTGATAACCAGCCCCATCTGTTGGGCTTTTTCCTTTAAGTGAGTCAATATTTCTAATGTCTTTTGTTCACTTTGCCCTATAATATCTATATCATCTGCATAACCAAGCAGCTTGGATGTTCCTCCAATATCACATTCCTCCTTTACCTTCCTTACAACTTTCTCTAGAGCCAGATTGAAGAGTAGCGGCGATAGTGCATCACCCTGTTTCAAGCCAGATGTTATTTGGAAGGGGTCTGATTTCCTGCCTTTATATGTTACTATATTATAAGTATCTTCCATGCATAGTTTGGTCATGTTAATTAACTTCCTTGGTATTCCAAATTCCTGCATAACATTCCATAGACTATTCCTATGGACACTATCATAAGCCTTTTTAAAATCCACAAAAATGTTATGGAGATCTCTTTTATATTCCCAATGTTTCTCGGCTATTTGTCGTAAGATAAATATCTGATCTATTGTTGATCTGTTTTGTCTAAAACCCGCCTGGTAGTCACCTAATATGTCTTCTGAATATGGTTTTAGTCTATTTAGTAATACTGCGGATAGTATCTTATAGCTTGTGGTCAGTAGTGATATTCCTCTATAATTTCCACATTGGAACTTGTCTCCTTTCTTAAAGATAGGTATCAATAATGACTCTTTCCAGTCATGGGGTAATTCTTCTGTCCTCCAGATTTTTATTATTAGTTCGTATAGCTTTAGATGTAATGCATGGCCACCTGCCTTTATAAATTCAGCAGCAATTCCATCAGTCCCAGTTGCCTTATTGTTTTTAAGTCGTGTGATTACATATAGGATTTCTTCAAATGTAGGTTCTTCAATTTGTGGTTCGCATGTTAGAACCTCTTCCTGTGGGAAAATGTTACTTGGAGCTTCACAATTTAGTAATTCAATAAAATATTCTTTCCATGTGTTGCACATTTCTTCATTGGTATTTATCATATTCCCATTTTTGTCTTTTAAACCATATGTGTTTTGTTGGTGCCCTCGTTTCATTGACTTCAGTACTTTAAAAAACTTTCTGGATTCATTTTTCTGGTGATTAGTTTCCATATCTTTGATTATATTACTCATATATTCTCGCTTCTGCTGTCTGACTATTTTTGTAGCCTCTTTACATTCATTTCTATAATGCTCTTCCTTTTGGATGTTATTGATGTCATTTAACCATACATGTCTGGCATTCTTCTTCTTAGTGACTGCTTCTTCACATTTTTGATTGAACCATCTGTTCTTTCTATGCGTGGTTGACACACCGAGACATTCTTCTGCGGTAGATTGAAGTGTATTCTTGATGTTCAACCAAGTTTGGTCAACGCTTTCCTCCAAAGGGTTTTGAAAAGTTTCAAGTTTACATTTTATTTCATCTGTAAATTTCTCTTTGACTGTAATGTCTTGTAGTTTTTCTCTGTTATATGTTGGGTGTAATCTTTGTAATTTAGTATAGAAAGCTCTCTTAAGTTTTATTTTAAATTTTGCTCCAACGAGGAAATGGTCACTGTGGCACTCAGCTCCTCTATAACTTCTGACTTGCTGTATGTTTGATGCATTTCTGTTGTTAATTAAAATGTGATCTATTTGATTATAGGTTCTCTTGTCACATGATTTCCAAGTTTGTTTGTGTATATCCTTTCTTTGTAGTCTGGTACTGCTAATCTGCAGTCCTTTGGCTTCTGCCAGGTTGATGACTCTCCATCCATTATCATTTGAAGTTGTATGTAGGCTTTCCATACCGGCCACTTTTTTATTAGTTTGCTCTCTACCTATTTTTGCATTGAAGTCTCCCAGCACAATCAGGATGTCCTGTTTGGGGGTTTCTTCTATGACATCTTCCAGATCATTATAAAAGTCTTCTTTAATATCATCTTCTTTCTCTTCAGTAGGTGCATGTACATTAATCATCGTTATATTTTTCCATTTACCTTTTATTCGTAATTTACTAATCCTGTCATTAAAAGCTTTAAAGTTTAAAATGTTCCCCCATAACTCTTTTTTGATGACAAATCCTGTTCCTAATTCATGTTTATTTTGGGTGTTTCCTCCATATATTATAATCATTCCATTTTGCTCTAAAGTACCCTCTCCTGGCCACCTTATTTCTTGAATTGCTGTGATATCCATTTGATATTCAACCAGCTCCCGGGTTAGTTCTTCGGCCGCTCCAGCTCGATATAGTGTCCGTACATTCCATGTTCCAAATCTCAAAAGTCCTTTAACGTTCCAAGGTCGTTGTCCAGATAAGTCAGTCCGATATCGAGGCTCATGTATTTGTTTCGTAACAAAGAAAGGTTTTTACAAAGGTGGGGATGTTAACCCCACGCTTCAACCCCCAACCTGGAGGACCAGGGTGTTTCTCTTTGTCTGTTCTCTACCCTTTGACCTGTCCGGCTTGGGAGGCCCTGCTGGTAGCTACGCTACCGCCGGCATAGCTCTCAGGGTCATTGAGAAACTCAAGCTCCCTCACCACGACAAGGTGGAAACACCATCGGGGGAGATATATATATATATATATATATATATATATATATATATATATATATATATATATATATATATATATATATATATGTATATATATGTGTGTGTATATATATATATATATATATAATATTATATATATATATATATATATATATATATATATATATATATATATATATATATAGTAGCTGACCCGGCCCGGCTTCGCCCAGTCCCTGGTGGGGAGCATCTCATTTAATTCATATAAGTAGTCATATAAGTTCTTGTTCCCGTTACCGACTATCTGTCTGTCTGTCTGTCTGTCTGTCTGTCTGTCTGTCTGTCTGTCTGTCTGTCTGTCTGTCTGTCTGTCTGTGTCTGTCTGTTTGTCTATCTATCTATCTCTGTCTGTCTGTCTGTCTGTCTGTCTAATAGACCCATCCCTCTGTCTGTCCCTCCGTCTATCCCTCCCTTCCTCCCTCCCTCCCTTCCTCCCTCCCTCCCTCCCTGTCTGTTTGTCTATCTATCTATCTATCTATCTATCTATCTATCTATCTATCTATCTATCTATCTATCTGTCTGTCTGTCTGTCTGTCTGTCTGTCTGTCTGTCTGTCTGTCTGTCTGTCTGTCTAATAGACCCATCCCTCTGTCTCTCCCTCTGTCTCTCCCTCCGTCTATCCCTCCCTCCCTCCCCCTCCCTCCCTCCCTCCCTGTCTGTCTGTCTGTCTGTCTGTCTGTCTGTCTGTCTGTCTGTCTGTCTGTCTGTCTGATCATTTATTGGTTGCGGTTAGAACAACCTTAGATAAACAAAGACCAACTTACAAAAAGCATTAGAAAGAGCACTTGAAAGATCTTTACATATTCCCCCAACAATTAACTTGTGTAAATGGAACAGCGGCAGCAGCAGCAGTAGAAGAAGAAAAAGGAGGAGTAGGAGGAAGAGGGAGGAGGAGGGAAGAGGAGGAGAGAGGAAAAGATAGGCAGAGAGAGGAGGAGGAGTAGGGAGGAATAGAGGGGGGAGGAGGGGGGAAGAGGAGAAGGAGGAGTAGGGAGGGGGTGGAAGAGGGAGGAGGAGGAAGGAGGAGGAGGAGAGAGGAGGAGGAAGGACAAGGAGGGAGAAGGAGGAGGAAGAGGGAGGAGGAGGGAGGAGGAGAACGCAGGAGGAGGAGGAGGGAGAGGGAGGAGGAGGGAGAGGGAGGAGGCGGAAGGTGGAGGGAGAAGGAGGAGGGAGGAAGAGGTAGAAGGAGGAGGGAGGAGGAAGAAGAATGATGAGGAGGGAGGAAGAGGGAGGAGGAGGGATGTGGAAGAGGGAGGAGGTAGAGGGAGGAGGAGGAGGGAGGAAAAGGGAGGAGGAGGGAGGGAGGAGGAAGAGGGAGGAGGAGGGAGGAGGAAGAGAAACACAGAAAGAGGAGGAGGGAGGAGGAGTAGGGAGGAATATCAGTTAGGAGGAGGGAGGAGGAGGGATTAGGAGGAGGAGGGGGGAAAGAGGAGAAGGAGGAGGAAGAGGGAGAGAGGAGGAGGAGGTATTAGGAGGAGGGAGAAAGAGGATGGAGGAGGGAGGAGGAGGGAGAGGGAAGAGGAGGGAGAAGGAGGAGAAGAAGGAGGGAGGAAGAGGTAGAAGGATAAGGGAGAAGGAGGAGGGAGGAGAAGGAGGGGGGAGGAGGAGGAATGATGAGGAGGGAGGATAAGGAAGAGGGAGGAGGAGGGATGTGGAGGAAGGAGGTGGAGGGAGGAGGACGGAGGAGGTAGAGGGAGGAGGAGGAGTGAGAAAAAGGGGGGAGGAGGTAGGAGGAGGAGGAAAAGGAAGGAGGAGGGAGGAGGAGGAAGAGGGAGGTGGAGGAAGAGGGAGGAGGATGGAGAAGAAAGAGGAGGGAGGAGGGGGAGGGGAAGAGGGTAGGAGGAGGAGGGGAGAGGAGGAGGAGGGATGTGGATGAAGGAGGAGGAGGGATTAGGTAGAGGGAGGAGGAGGAGGGAGGAAAAGGGAGGAGGTAGGAGGAGGAGGAAGAGGGAGGCTCGTTGGCAACTTGGGGGCTCGTCCGGAAGTTGCCAACGAGCCTTTTCTGACGTAACTAGGGGTATTGAGATGCGGCTACGTTGACACTCTTTATGAAATACACACTGACACACCGTGAACATAACTCGTTACCACAGAGTGCTAGAATGGCATCATGTATTGTTTCTATGCTACACAACCACTGGTATATTCCATGTTACATGTACACCCACGACATTAGTTTACACACCTATTGTAGTACGTCCTGCAATCCAGGCTATCTAATCAACTACAATGGTCTACACATACACTCTTCTAAACCCTACTTACAGTTCCGTTAAACATGGCCGCATGGTGCCTACATTCACAGGCCGGCCACCTCTGCACACGGCACACCACTCGACTCCGTGCTGTAGATTCAACATGTCCACCCGCCTAGTCGCGGCAACGCTGTTCTCAGCCATCGGTACACGCTTGGAATATCTAGCGCACACTCAGTTACTTGCCGTCGATGTCTCTCGACATTTCATTCCGCCAGTCGAGATTAAGTTCCCGCTCCTGGTCGTACGATGTGTGTCTAATCGTCTCCAGCTCCCCGACTGCCGTCTTTGTTTCGCTTTCTCAACCTTTCCTATCACATGGCCTAATCCTCGCAATCCTATTGGCCCTTATGAATAACCGATCTCCGGTGTCTTTATTTCCTCTGACCTCCCATGACAATTTATCCTACCGTTGTTCTATAGTAATCTGCTCAACCAGACTTTACTTAACCAGACTCATGGCATACATGGTAAGAATATTTCACCGTGGTGGACATGACAGGCAGAAGAGACAGATTCAGTGTCACTGTACAACGAAGTTCTGCCTTCAATTCTATATTTTCTCAAAAAATACTCTGCCATTCATCTCTCTCTCCTATTACCAGGCTTAAACACAACATATAAAATGATTTAGTGGTACCTGAGGTGTAGAGGACTACATCCTAGAGAAAGATTAGGGCATGTTTTATCACTGCATCATTGACACATCCTATCTAGTTGGAATCAATTCAACTACTCTTAGGCTAAGGAAGCGTTTGGCCTACAAAACCGTGTTACTCGTCCACGGGTCAGCCAATCAAAAGATGGGCCTCCACCGTTCATCTACCTTCCCTCATTCCAGAATGTTCGATATTATTTATAGATAGGGTTATCAAGATGGCTTACGTTTGTAAATTATGAGTATTGAGAAATGTATATGGATTGGGGATGGGGACGTCTGGAGACAATATGTCACAATTATCCACACTACTATATGCTTGTGATACCTGGACTGTTTATCAGCGACATGCTAGGAAATTAAACCACTTCCATACAGTCTGCCTTAGGAAGCTATTGAAGATTAAATGGCAAGACAAGATCCCAGACACTGTAGTTCTAGAAAGAGCATCCATGCCCAGTATCCACACTCTACTAATGAAGAATCAGATTCACTGGTCTGGTCACTTAACTCGCATGCCAGATCACAGGCTCCCTAAACAAATTTTTTACGGTGAGCTGCATTGTGGTAAACGCTGCCAAGGCGGCCAGAGGAAATGCTTTAAAGATACTCTGAAAATCTCACTGAAAGCTTTTGGAATTCATCTTGACACCTGGGAGACTGCTGCCAAAGACCGAAATTCGTGGCGTACATCATTACGCAAGAGTGTAGTCACTTGTGAAACAACCAGGACTGCTAGAGCTGTGAAGAAGAGGCTGGACAGAAAAACCACTGCAGGAGGTACTCCTCCTGGAATGTCAAGCATTCTTTGCCCACATTGTCAAAGAACATTCTGAGCCAAAATAGACCTTATCAGCCATCTTAGAACTCAAGGCCCCATACTTTCAACTCCACTGGATGAAATGAATGGTCATCATCATTCTTGTTGGACAAACAACAACATTCTTTTGAGGTGACCAAACCATTTAATCTGTTGTTCTTTAATGAAGTGTATGAATGGGTTCAGACCTAGTCATCTTCTAATTTCCTAATCCTATCTCTGTTACTTCCGCAGCTCTTCTAAGGCATCTAATTTCTGTTATGGGACTACCTTTAAATAATATTCACACATTTCTAAATACCCACACTGATGGAACTGTTGTTGAAAGATGGTAAAATATCATATCAGTTATGCTCTTTGGTCATGCCGAAAAAATTAGATTTTTATTTATGAGAGCGGTAAAGTCGTGATAGTTGTTACAAAATGCAAACCTAAAACCTGTGGAAGCAACATACAAACTTTGGCTTAGTCTGTATGTGCTGTGTTGAATCTTGTTGAAACCTGGCTATATCTTAATATGCCTCTCTGTAGATGTGAAGTTTTGGTACATACCTGGCAGACTCTGCTGGTTTCTGAGCTCGGAGAGGGGAAGAAGACCTTTGCAGCAGTCACTGTGGCGATGGTACTTTGGTGCAGCGTCAGGAGGAGTCTCTAGGCAGTCGGTTGCCGGCCATGATCTCACTGAACTAGATTGCTAGTTTCTTCTTTGAGAATACATGATCTAGACCAATGGTTCTCAACCGGTGGGGAATTCCCCCCCCCCCCCCCAGGGGGAATTTTAAGGTTTCCAGGGGGGGGGGGGGGAAATGAAGATTATTTCAAGATCGTGTTAATACAAGAACCGATAACTTGATATTGTTCTTCCCTTCATACTTTACGGTTCTGTACGTCTCACCCTTCTGAAATTCATTTTATAACCTAAGTAGACTCGCAAATCATGTTTTATGTAAACTACTTTCCAGACTTCTTTTAGTATGTGTTATTAAATTCAGCTTCCATTATTACGTATACTGTTTAGGGGGGGGGGGGGATTTGTAGGGAGGAAATACGAAAGGAAGGGGCGGGGATGAAGTCCTGAAAATGTGATGGAGGGGGGCACGGACCAAAAAAGGTTGAGAACCACTGATCTAGACTATGGAAGGTGCTGGGCTGGCTACCGCTAATTTTGTTTTGTTTTTAAGAATCTATTTGAATGTTCTGTAGAAGTAAACAAAGACCTACATCTTTGCTTTATTGACTACACAAAGGCTTTCAATAATGTGAGACATGTCAACATGATAAAGATGCTTGCAGATCTACATATTGATGGGTAAGAACTTAGACTTGTAATAAACTTATATTGGAAACAACAAGCTGCCATAAGGATTGATAATGAAGTAGGTCAGTATCAGCCTATTAAGAGAGGTGTGAGACAGGTATGTGTAATGTCTCCAGATCTTTTTTCCCTGTACAGTGAAAATATTGGGGAACATAACATCAATAATATTAGATGATTAGTCTTTAGTCATTAGTCGTTAGTCGCGGTTCCAACATCACAGCAATGGGTTGTCCCCATTATGCTCCGTTCCCGTGCCAGTGAATATCACATAAAATGTTTCCCTATGTCCCACGTGAGAAGTGGGAAAGACAGGAGTCTCAACAAACAACGGCTCACTCAGGCACACTGTGCAAAATGTCACCGGCAGCCAGAAGGTCACCACAAAAGTCCTCTACGAACAGTACACATAAGCGGTGACTGCAGACAATGAACAGGATCTGCAACATTTAATAGATGCGGTTGTTGCACACAGTGAACAACTAGGGTTAGAACTAAATTGTAAGAAAACAGATTATGGTCGTTACTAGGAAGAAAGATATACCACAATGTAATAAAAAAGTAATGGGAATATTCTTAAAAAAAGTAAATTGGTACCATTATCTCAGAACAGTCATAACATCTGATGAGAGAACAAACGAACGAACGAACAAATGAACAAACTTTATTTTCAAAGGGTTAAGAATTGGGCACGCAGGCTCGTTTAACATTCTGCTTTTCTATCACTCTCTTTCATACATTATTTCATTCACACATCATTCAAGGCTAACAGAGAACAGCAACAATATAAAAGATATGCATTATAAAGGCACGGGCAAAATGCGAACATCAAAACCACACGACTCAGTAATATTAGCTAATGGTGTGACACTTGTTATTAGCGATGTGGAATATACTGGCCTGCCAAAAGGGGACTGGCTGTTATACTAGGGTTTTGTTATTATTATTGAAGAGATTAGAACAAGAATCACCATGGCAAAGGTAGCCTTTTGCAAGATGAAAAACATACTGACCAATAAAAAGATGTCAATTGCAACGAGAAAAAGTGTTGAGGTGCTACATAGAACCTGTACTTTTGTATGGATGTGAAGCGTGGACACATAGCAGTCAAGCTGAAAAACATCTGATGGCTGTGGAAATGAGGTTTCTGAGGAAAACACAAATAATACCATGGACAGACAGAAAAATCAATGACCAAGTCCTACAAGAAACAAATGAAAATGTAAACTGCTTAGAGATATTAGACGTAGACAGTCAAAATTGTTTGGTCACATTATGAGAAGAAATAAATTGGAGAACTTGGTGACAACTGGCAAGACTGAGGGCAAGAGAACAAGGAGAAGTAAATACCTGGATGGCTTGGCCATCTGGTATGGTCGAGACAAGAAATGATGAGCTGATCCATGACCCTGGTGATCAAGTGAGATGGTGAATTATGACCGCCCACGCTTATCGGCGTGGCACATGATGATGATTATTATTTACAAATGACTTCCCTTGGGTGACATTCTTTGTGCTGCTTTAGAGTGAATTGTTTTCACTGGAAGATAAACAAAAACAGAATGAAAAATAAAGCTGACAAGTGTGTAGGCAGGCATGTTGGACACATTTGAGAAGTGGTCAAAAAAGACAAACCCCCTCACAGAAGATACTCTAGTGGGAGGATAAGTTATTATACATTGTGTATTTATTCCAAATTGGTGTCTTGAGCCAAATAAAAATAAAGCTGTCTAGTTAGTAAAAATAATCATCACTATAATCACTGAATGATTGACTTTCTTTATTTTCTTTCCATCCATCCATAATTTGCATTGCTGTCTATTTTACCTATGCTGTTTTTCTGTTGTCTCAGGATGCACTGTGAGGTCATCAAGAAAATTGAGACCTGAAAACGCTTGCTCAGATGCTCATGTCAAGACCATGCAGATGTCAAGACACCACAGCTGATTTGTTGTCATGATGGGCCTAGATGTGAGGAAGGTGGTAAACTTTTAAATTTGACCCAAGTGAATATATCTTACAACTAAACACAACATAGCAAAACCAAAGATAATGCATACAGATAAAACTACTCTGAGGACAGAAATTTATGTTAATGATGAAAAATTGGAGGTGGTGTAAAATTTCGAATATCTTGGGTCATTGATTACCGATAATGGTCACACAATGAAAGAAGTTCAAAGACGAATATATATGGCTCTTCAAAGACTTAAACAGCTGAATAAATTGTGGAGTGAGAAAGATAGAACTACAAAAATTAGATTTTTAAGAGCATGCATCTTTCCCATTGCAACATACGCCTGTGAAACCTGGACACTTACTAAACAAGCTGAACAGCACATAAATGCCTTTGAATATAAATGTTATAGATGAGTTCTAAGAATATCTTGGATAAAGAAAAGAACAAATACATCCATACTTCAAGAGCTGAATATTGAAATTTGGTCATTAAGATGATAAAACAAAGAAAATGGAAATTTTTGGTCACTTAAAACGTCACAAAAGTTTGGAGAGAACAATAATGGAGGGATATATGCCTGGGAAGAGAGGAAGAAGAAGACCAAAGAGAAGATGGGTGCAGGATGTGATGGATGATCTCCAGATGGGTGTATCGGACGTGGGGCATCTTGCTTATGATCGAGAGGTTTTCCGGAAGGTTGTTATGGGAGCGAGGTTCTGCAAAGGACATGCTACTGAATGAATGAATGAACGTATGAATGATTGAATGACATCCTGTGTAAAATACAATCTGCAAGTACGTAAGTGGCTTCTAATGATGTGGAACCCCCAGCGGTTTACTGACTCCCCAGCTATGTGCTCCCTCTGTGTGCCAGAGAATGGGAACTGTCATGAAGTGCCTTGGTGACTGGCGTGGGCGATCATGCTTCTCCACATCTTGTCATCTCCAACTGTATGTATTAGTTTGTGAATCAAGAAATCATGCTTCTCCACATCTTGTCATCTCCAACTGTATGTATTAGTTTGTGAACCAACAAATCATGCTTCTCCACATCTTGTCATCTCCAACTGTATGTATTAGTTTGTGAACCAACAAATCATGCTTCTCCACATCTTGTCATCTCCAACTGTATGCATTAGTTTGTGAATTAACAAATCATGCTTCTCCACATCTTGTCATCTCTAACTGTATGTATTAGTTTGTGTGCTGACAAATCATGCTTCTCCACATCTTGTCATCTCCAACTGTATGTATTAGTTTGTGAATCGACAAATCATGCTTCTCCACATCTTGTCATCTCCAACTGTATGTATTAGTTTGTGAGCTGACAAATCATGCTTCTCCACATCTTGTCATCTCCAACTGTATGTATTAGTTTGTGAATCAACAAATCATGCTTCTCCACATCTTGTCATCTCCAACTGTATGTATTAGTTTGTGAATCGACAAATCATGCTTCTCCACATCTTGTCATCTCCAACTGTATGTATTAGTTTGTGAATGGACAAATCATGCTTCTCCACATCTTGTCATCTCCAACTGTATGTATTAGTTTGTGAGCTGACAAATCATGCTTCTCCACATCTTGTCATCTCCAACTGTATGTATAGTTTGTGAATGACAAATCATGCTTTCTCCACATCTTGTCATCTCCAACTGTATGTATTAGTTTGTGAGCTGACAAATCATGCTTCTCCACATCTTGTCATCTCCAACTGTATGCTATTAGTTTGTGAACTAACAAATCATGCTTCTCCACATCTTGTCATCTCTAACTGTATGTATTAGTTTGTGTGTTGACAAATCATGCTTCTCCACATCTTGTCATCTCCAACTGTATGTATTAGTTTGTGAATCGACAAATCATGCTTTCTCCACATCTTGTCATCTCCAACTGTATGTATTAGTTTGTGAGCTGACAAATCATGCTTCTCCACATCTTGTCATCTCCAACTGTATGTATTAGTTTGTGAATTGACAAATCATGCTTCTCCACATCTTGTCATCTCCAACTGTATGTATTAGTTTGTGAACTGACAAATCATGCTTCTCCACATCTTGTCATCTCCAACTGTATGTATTAGTTTGTGAGCTGACAAATCATGCTTCTCCACATCTTGTCATCTCCAACTGTATGTATTAGTTTGTGAATGACAAATCATGCTTCTCCACATCTTGTCATCTCCAACTGTATGTATTAGTTTGTGAGCTGACAAATCATGCTTCTCCACATCTTGTCATCTCCAACTGTATGCTATTAGTTTGTGAATCTAACAATCATGCTTCTCCACATCTTGTCATCTCCAACTGTATGTATTAGTTTGTGAGCTGACAAATCATGCTTCTCCACATCTTGTCATCTCCAACTGTATGTATTAGTTTGTGAGATGACAAATCATGCTTCTCCACATCTTGTCATCTCCAACTGTATGTATTAGTTTGTGAGCTGACAAATCATGCTTCTCCACATCTTGTCATCTCCAACTGTATGTATTAGTTTGTGAATCAACAAATCATGCTTCTCCACATCTTGTCATCTCCAACTGTATGTATTAGTTTGTGAGCTGACAAATCATGCTTCTCCACATCTTGTCATCTCCAACTGTATGTATTAGTTTGTGAATCGACAAATCATGCTTCTCCACATCTTGTCATCTCCAACTGTATGTATTAGTTTGTGAATCGACAAATCATGCTTCTCCACATCTTGTCATCTCCAACTGTATGTATTAGTTTGTGAATCGACAAATCATGCTTCTCCACATCTTGTCATCTCCAACTGTATGTATTAGTTTGTGAATCGACAAATCATGCTTCTCCACATCTTGTCATCTCCAACTGTATGTATTAGTTTGTGAGCTGACAAATCATGCTTCTCCACATCTTGTCATCTCCAACTGTATGTATTAGTTTGTGAGCTGACAAATCATGCTTCTCCACATCTTGTCATCTCCAACTGTATGTATTAGTTTGTGAACCAACAAATCATTCTTCTCCACATCTTGTCATCTCCAACTGTATGTATTAGTTTGTGAGCTGACAAATCATGCTTCTCCACATCTTGTCATCTCCAACTGTATGTATTAGTTTGTGAGCTGACAAATCATGCTTCTCCACATCTTGTCATCTCCAACTGTATGTATTAGTTTGTGAATCGACAAATCATGCTTCTCCACATCTTGTCATCTCCAACTGTATGTATTAGTTTGTGAATCGACAAATCATGCTTCTCCACATCTTGTCATCTCCAACTGTTTGTATTAGTTTGTGAATCGACAAATCATGCTTCTCCACATCTTGTCATCTCCAACTGTATGTATTAGTTTGTGAGCTGACAAATCATGCTTCTCCACATCTTGTCATCTCCAACTGTATGTATTAGTTTGTGAACCAACAAATCATGCTTCTCCACATCTTGTCATCTCCAACTGTATGTATTAGTTTGTGAGCTGACAAATCATGCTTCTCCACATCTTGTCATCTCCAACTGTATGTATTAGTTTGTGAATCGACAAATCATGCTTCTCCACATCTTGTCATCTCCAACTGTATGTATTAGTTTGTGAATGGACAAATCATGCTTCTCCACATCTTGTAATCTCCAACTGTATGTATTAGTTTGTGAGCTGACAAATCATGCTTCTCCACATCTTGTCATCTCCAACTGTATGTATAAGTTTGTGAATTGACAAATCATGTTTCTCCACATCTTGTCATCTCCAACTGTATGTATTAGTTTGTGAGCTGACAAATCATGCTTCTCCACATCTTGTCATCTCCAACTGTATGCATTAGTTTGTGAATTAACAAATCATGCTTCTCCACATCTTGTCATCTCTAACTGTATGTATTAGTTTGTGTGTTGACAAATCATGCTTCTCCACATCTTGTCATCTCCAACTGTATGTATTAGTTTGTGAATCGACAAATCATGTTTCTCCACATCTTGTCATCTCCAACTGTATGTATTAGTTTGTGAGCTGACAAATCATGCTTCTCCACATCTTGTCATCTCCAACTGTATGTATTAGTTTGTGAATCGACAAATCATGCTTCTCCACATCTTGTCATCTCCAACTGTATGTATTAGTTTGTGAATGGACAAATCATGCTTCTCCACATCTTGTAATCTCCAACTGTATGTATTAGTTTGTGAGCTGACAAATCATGCTTCTCCACATCTTGTCATCTCCAACTGTATGTATAAGTTTGTGAATTGAAAAATCATGTTTCTCCACATCTTGTCATCTCCAACTGTATGTATTAGTTTGTGAGCTGACAAATCATGCTTCTCCACATCTTGTCATCTCCAACTGTATGCATTAGTTTGTGAATTAACAATTCATGCTTCTCCACATCTTGTCATCTCTAACTGTATGTATTAGTTTGTGTGCTGACAAATCATGCTTCTCCACATCTTGTCATCTCCAACTGTATGTATTAGTTTGTGAGATGACAAATCATGTTTCTCCACATCTTGTCATCTCCAACTGTATGTATTAGTTTGTGAGCTGACAAATCATGCTTCTCCACATCTTGTCATCTCCAACTGTATGTATTAGTTTGTGAATCAACAAATCATGCTTCTCCACATCTTGTCATCTCCAACTGTATGTATTAGTTTGTGAGCTGACAAATCATGCTTCTCCACATCTTGTCATCTCCAACTGTATGTATTAGTTTGTGAGCTGACAAATCATGCTTCTCCACATCTTGTCATCTCCAACTGTATGTATTAGTTTGTGAATCGACAAATCATGCTTCTCCACATCTTGTCATCTCCAACTGTATGTATTAGTTTGTGAATCGACAAATCATGCTTCTCCACATCTTGTCATCTCCAACTGTTTGTATTAGTTTGTGAATCGACAAATCATGTTTCTCCACATCTTGTCATCTCCAACTGTATGTATTAGTTTGTGAGCTGACAAATCATGCTTCTCCACATCTTGTCATCTCCAGCTGTATGTATTAGTTTGTGAGCTGACAAATCATGCTTCTCCACATCTTGTCATCTCCAACTGTATGTATTAGTTTGTGAATCAACAAATCATGTTTCTCCACATCTTGTCATCTCCAACTGTATGTATTAGTTTGTGCGCTGACAAATCATGCTTCTCCACATCTTGTCATCTCCAACTGTATGTATTAGTTTGTGAGCTGCCAAATCATGCTTCTCCACATCTTGTCATCTCCAACTGTATGTATTAGTTTGTGAGCTGACAAATCATGCTTCTCCACATCTTGTCATCTCCAACTGTATGTATTAGTTTGTGAGCTGATAAATCATGCTTCTCCACATCTTGTCATCTTTAACTGTATGTATTAGTTTGTGAGCTGACAAATCATGCTTCTCCACATCTTGTCATCTCCAACTGTATGTATTAGTTTGTGAGCTGACACATCATGCTTCTCCACATCTTGTCATCTCCAACTGTATGTATTAGTTTGTGAACCAACAAATCATGCTTCTCCACATCTTGTCATCTCCAACTGTATGTATTAGTTTTTGAGCTGACAAATCATGCTTCTCCACATCTTGTCATCTCCAACTGTATGTATTAGTTTGTGAACCAACAAATCATGTTTCTCCACATCTTGTCATCTCCAACTGTATGTATTAGTTTGTGAGATGACAAATCATGTTTCTCCACATCTTGTCATCTCCAACTGTATGTATTAGTTTGTGAATCAACAAATCATGCTTCTCCACATCTTGTCATCTCCAACTGTATGTATTAGTTTGTGAGCTGACAAATCATGCTTCTCCACATCTTGTCATCTCCAACTGTATGTATTAGTTTGTGAGCTGACAAATCATGCTTCTCCACATCTTGTCATCTCCAACTGTATGTATTAGTTTGTGAGCTGACAAATCATGCTTCTCCACATCTTGTCATCTCCAACTGTATGTATTAGTTTGTGAGCTGACAAATCATGCTTCTCCACATCTTGTCATCTCCAACTGTATGTATTAGTTTGTGAGCTGACAAATCATGATTCTCCACATCTTGTCATCTCCAACTGTATGTATTAGTTTGTGAGCTGACAAATCATGCTTCTCCACATCTTGTCATCTCCAACTGTTTGTATTAGTTTGTGAGTTGACAAATCATGCTTCTCCACATCTTGTCATCTCCAACTGTATGTATTAGTTTGTGAATCAACAAATCATGCTTCTCCACATCTTGTCATCTCCAACTGTATGTATTAGTTTGTGAATCGACAAATCATGTGTGCTGACAAATCATGCTTATCTGTTGAATTAGCCTGTGACCTTTGACATAGGTTGCCAGTGTTGACCTTTGACATGAATTCACGTGATCAATAATGCTACTACATTATTCATGAGTTCGGGCGAAAAACACCATGTGAGGGTAAAAATTTATTTCGACGGACTGCGGTTTGGTAAGAACAAATGCTAAATACTATTGGCTTTACCTTATTCAGAGAGTCATTGCAGATCTCGGCTGCATTGTTGTCAGGCCTTTAGCAAGTACCGTGAAAACAAGAAATTGACAGATCTGTCTTTACGTCTGTTCAAGCTGATAGCAGCTGGTGCGACTGACTGAACCAAGCTAGCTCGTTGAGTTTCATAGCCCACTCAACACTCAAACTTCTAATGCTTCACGGAGAAAGCCAAATTCTCATGCAACACCTGTTGAGTGATGTCCGACATGATTGAGACATCTCACGAACTCAGCTGGACATTCTCTCATTTCTTCTAGAAAGACATAGAAATGACGAATTCTGACGGATGTCCCCGAATACTAATTAGCCTGAACGGTAAACAACTTGGCAATCTCTGGCCGATAGGTAATTCCCCAGTGTCAAGACATGTGTATTGGGCCATTCTGTCACATTAACTATGATAATGACGATAACCATGATGATGATGAAGATTATGATGATGAAGGTGATGATGACTATGGTAATAATGATGATGAAGATTATGATGCTGATGATAAAATGTCATCACTGTGCTGAAGGACATCAATGAGTCTCCATACCCCCCCCCCCCCCATTCTCACCACCCCCCCCCCCCCCCCCCCCCCAACCGCCACAGTGCACTAATACAGACTTCTTCAAGTCATCTTCATGATGTTGTTCACCCGATGTCACATTGTCTTCCTCTTGCACACTTCCCCTCCTTCTACCCCTCCAGCACATCCTTTACATAGGAGTCGCCTCTTAAACTGGCCCACTTACCTTCATTGTCTGGCCTTGCCCCATGCCGCGAAGTTTCCTGCAACCCCAGAAGTTTCTAGTTCACTTCTACGCACCGCTTCTATACTGAACCTGGGGGACCCGCTAGCAGAATGGCTATACGCTCGCCTGCCTCCCTGCAGGCTTGGGTTTGAATTAACATCAAGGCAGTTTGTTTTATATTGACCTGGGCTCCAGCCTAAACTGGAAATATCTGAGGAAGTTAAATCGGCTGGTGCGATATTGACCCCATTACCCCTGGAGTACCCTGACTGGTCCATACAAATATAGTTCTAGCCCTATATTCCCAATGTTCCTTAAGGCCTGTCAGAGGGCCCTTTACTTACATCTTTCTCTTATGCACTTTATTCCCCCATCACGGCATAGATCCCAACCAAACCAAACCAAGCATCCTATTTTGTGCTATCTCCTGCAGCTCCCTCCATGCCTCCCCCAGTATTATTCAGCACTGTAATTCTCTTCCCCGTGTGTTTTAGGTGCGGTTATTTCACACAGTGAACAAGTAGGGTTATAATTAAATTGTAAGAAGACATAGATTATGCTCGTTAATAGGAAAAACGAAATATCATAATATAATGTAGGGGTAAATAGGAATATTCTAAATAAGAAGTGAATCGGCGCAACTATTTTGGAACAGTGATAGTTTACCATCACACTCACTGCCCATACAATAAACAACTACTGGAGGTAACTTTGCCAGTAAATCACAAAACACGAATGTCTTGTTCTCTCTGACAGTGACAAAGAAACAGAGAAATTATGCCGCATCCTGCCTTGAAGAAATTGACGCGATTGGGCCTGGCGCAAACTGTTTTAGGAATACTGTGTCATATGCTGGGAATGTTTACTAATGCATGGACAGTCGAATACTGTCATTTAACGGACAAATATTATAGTTTTGGACTTTTCACCGCATGTACCACAAACACGTGCCTTAGATATGACGACGACGGTAAGATTTGTAATCAGAATGTTTTATTTGTAGTTGCAAATGTAAAGTATTTGTCACTGTAGTAGTAGTAGTAGTAGTAGTAGTAGTAGTAGTAGTAGTAGTAGTAGTAGTAGTAGTAGTAGTTTTTGTTACTGTTGTTGTAATAGTAGTAGTTAGTAGTTGTTGTTATTGTAGTAGTAGCAGCAGTAGCAGCAGCAGCAGCAGCAGCAGCAGCAGCAGCAGCAGCAGCAGCAGCAGCAGTAGTAGTAGTAGTAGTAGATGTTGTTGTTGTTTTTGTAATAATAGTAGTAGTAGGTGTTATTGTTTGTGACATTTTTGTAAATGTCTGAGCCTGTCAACAACATTTAGACTCCATAATAGACACAACATTAATTGTTCACAATGGAAAACCAGGACCTCGCCTGTTTTCTTAAAAGTAACAATTTTGCAAGATCTTGGCATTTTGGATGATGACAGAGGCTAACAATAATCTGCCCACGACATCACGTGATGGAACATCTGTTGTGTTGATACAGGAGAGCAAAGGGATGATGGTGTTGAGGGACCACCCTAGAAGAAGTTTGTCTAAATTGTCACTGAGAATAACTGCTTGTAAAGACAGGGACGATAACTGGGAAATTTATCTCCTTTTTTTTCTACAATTCAAGGGCAGACTACTGCCAAATTATCTCTCCATTGCTTTCTACAATTCCTTCACAGTCAACAACAGTGCCCAAGCTAGAGTGACGTTATGTACGCGCGGAAATCTATGCTCGCCATTGGAGCGACCAGAGTTTTTCCTATTAACATAATATATGTTAATATGTCAGCTCAACAGTTGCTGGCGAGAAGTTATATTGTCGAGGCGCAGTCGCCAAAAATGTTTTAATAGATCAAGATGTGTTGGCCAGTTTGGCTGTTGTGGTGTTGTATATTTGCTTTTGGTTAGTTGGAAACCATAGTAAACTTAAGTTTTGTACTTTTAGATTTATATTAGAGTTTTCTTTGTGGGGATCTAAAGAAAATCTTTGAAGAATTAAGTGCATTTTCTTTGGCGTAGAGATGTCCTTCTGGCCAGTTCATGCCCCTTATAAGGAATGATATTCCTGAATTATAGTTATTCTGTCTTCCTGTGTAGGTAATGTTTGGGAAAGGATGTACCTTGCTATTTGTTAGAGTATCACCGGATACTTTTCTGGAGGATCTAGTCTAATCTTTTTGTCTTTGCTTTCAAAGGAGACAATGCTTATGGACTTTGTTTATAAATGTATACACATGTTGTGGTGTACCTTGTAAATGTGATGTGGGGTTACCTATACATTTATACGGGAGAAGAGAATAGCTGCCACTACGGAGAAATGGCATCACCTTTGCTGATGACCACCAGATATTCTCAGCAGCAGAGTCCGGAGAGCATGAGAATGATCCACCTCCATAGGGCGGGAGTGAGAGAGAAAAATCATGTCAATATAGTGAGTGAAAGACTGCAACAGGGATTGAGGTGATGGGGCCAACTGGTCTAACTGACCCACCATGTGTCATAATCACTTCACCTTTTCTCTCTCTCCCTCTCTCTCCCTTTCTCTTTCTCTCTCGTTCTTTCTATCTCTCTCTCTTTCTCTCTTTTCTCTCTCTCTCTCTATCTTTGTTTTCTTTTTCTTTTCCTCTTCCTCTTTTCCCCCTTTCTGTTTCACTTGTTACTGTGGGTATGGCTATATTGTTTGGCACATATCTGTTATAGGGAACGGTGGTTTCTTCATATGTTTGCGTGATAATGTGGTGTTTTCATAAAATGATGAAAAATGGCAACTTTATTTCTTCACTCTCACTTACCACCACCTCTTTATTTCTTCACTCTCACTTACCATCACCTCTTTATTTCTTCACTTTCACTTACCATCACCTCCACTTACCATCACCTCCACTTACCATCACCTCTTTATTTCTTCACTCTCACTTACCATCACCCCTTTATTTCTTCACTCTCACTTACCATCACTCCTTTATTTCTTCACTCTCACTTACCACCACCTCTTTATTTCTTCACTCTCACTTACCACCACCTCTTTATTTCTTCACTTTCACTTACCATCACCTCTTTATTTCTTCACTTTCACTTACCATCACCTCTTTATTTCTTCACTCTCACTTACCATCACCCCTTTATTTCTTCACTCTCATTTACCGTCACCTCCACTTACCATCACCTCTTTATTTCTTCACTCTCACTTACCATCACCTCTTTATTTCTTCACTCTCACTTACCATCACCTCCACTTACCATCACCTCTTTATTTCTTCACTCTCACTTACCATCACCTCTTTATTTCTTCACTCTCACTTACCATCACCTCTTTATTTCTTCACTTTCACTTTCCATCACCTCCAGTTACCATCACCTCTTTATTTCTTCACTCTCACTTACCATCACCTCCACTTACCATCACCTCTTTATTTCTTCACTCTCACTTACCATCACCTCTTTATTTCTTCACTCTCACTTACCATCACCTCTTTATTTCTTCACTTTCACTTACCATCACTCCACTTACCATCACCTCCACTTACCATCACCTCTTTATTTCTTCACTCTCACTTACCATCACCCCTTTATCTCTTCACTCTCACTTACCATCACCTCTTTATTTCTTCACTCTCACTTACCATCACCTCTTTATTTCTTCACTTTCACTTACCATCACCTCCACTTACCATCACCTCCACTTACCATCACCTCTTTATTTCTTCACTCTCACTTACCATCACCCCTTTATTTCTTCACTCTCACTTACCATCACCTCTTTATTTCTTCACTCTCACTTACCACCACCTCTTTATTTCTTCACTTTCACTTACCATCACCTCTTTATTTCTTCACTTTCACTTACCATCACCTCTTTATTTCTTCACTCTCACTTACCATCACCCCTTTATTTCTTCACTCTCACTTACCGTCACCTCCACTTACCATCACCTCTTTATTTCTTCACTCTCACTTACCATCACCTCTTTATTTCTTCACTCTCACTTACCATCACCTCCACTTACCATCACCTCTTTATTTCTTCACTCTCACTTACCATCACCTCTTTATTTCTTCACTCTCACTTACCATCACCTCTTTATTTCTTCACTTTCACTTTCCATCACCTCCAGTTACCATCACCTCTTTATTTCTTCACTCTCACTTACCATCACCTCCACTTACCATCACCTCTTTATTTCTTCACTCTCACTTACCATCACCTCTTTATTTCTTCACTCTCACTTACCATCACCTCTTTATTTCTTCACTTTCACTTACCATCACCTCCACTTACCATCACCTCCACTTACCATCACCTCTTTATTTCTTCACTCTCACTTACCATCACCCCTTTATCTCTTCACTCTCACTTACCATCACCTCTTTATTTCTTCACTCTCACTTACCATCACCTCTTTATTTCTTCACTCTCACTTACCATCACCCCTTTATCTCTTCACTCTCACTTACCATCACCCCTTTATTTCTTCACTCTCACTTACCATCACCTCTTTATTACTTCACTCTCACTTACCATCACCTCCACTTACCATCACCTCTTTATTTCTTCACTCTCACTTACCATCACCTCTTTATTTCTTCACTCTCACTTACCATCACCTCCACTTACCATCACCTCTTTATTTCTTCACTCTCACTTACCATCACCTCTTTATTTCTTCACTCTCACTTACCACCACCTCTTTATTTCTTCACTCTCACTTACCATCATCTCTTTATTTCTTCACTTTCACTTTCCATCACCTCCACTTACCATCACCTCTTTATTTCTTCACGCTCACTTACCATCACCCCTTTATTTCTTCACTCTCACTTACCATCACCTCTTTATTTCTTCACTCTCACTTACCACCACCTCTTTATTTCTTCACTCTCACTTACCATCACCTCTTTATTTCTTCACTCTCACTTACCATCATCTCTTTATTTCTTCACTTTCACTTTCCATCACCTCCAGTTACCATCACCTCTTTATTTCTTCACTCTCACTTACCATCACCTCTTTATTTCTTCACTCTCACTTACCATCATCTCTTTATTTCTTCACTTTCACTTTCCATCACCTCCACTTACCATCACCTCTTTATTTCTTCACTCTCACTTACCATCACCTCTTTATTTCTTCACTCTCACTTACCACCACCTCTTTATTTCTTCACTCTCACTTACCATCACCTCTTTATTTCTTCACTCTCACTTACCATCACCTCTTTATTTCTTCACGCTCACTTACCATCACCCCTTTATTTCTTCACTCTCACTTACCATCACCTCTTTATTTCTTCACTCTCACTTACCACCACCTCTTTATTTCTTCACTCTCACTTACCATCACCTCTTTATTTCTTCACTCTCACTTACCATCATCTCTTTATTTCTTCACTTTCACTTTCCATCACCTCCAGTTACCATCACCTCTTTATTTCTTCACTCTCACTTACCATCACCTCTTTATTTCTTCACTCTCACTTACCATCATCTCTTTATTTCTTCACTTTCACTTTCCATCACCTCCAGTTACCATCACCTCTTTATTTCTTCACTCTCACTTACCATCACCTCCACTTACCATCACCTCTTTATTTCTTCACTCTCACTTACCATCACCTCTTTATTTCTTCACTCTCACTTACCACCACCTCTTTATTTCTTCACTCTCACTTACCATCACCTCTTTATTTCTTTACTCTCACTTACCATCACCTCTTTATTTCTTCACTCTCACAAGAGTGATTCTCTCTTGATCATCGCTGACTCATCCATTGTCTGAACAACTGCCCAAGCATGGTAAACGACGCCAGGCCTTTTATTACCAATTCATGGTTTCCTTGTGCCAACATTTCAGCATTTCAATATTTCAACATTCAAGATTCTCCGTACCAACATTTCAACATTCAGGATTCCCTGTGCCAACATTTCAACATTCAGGATTCCCCGTACCAACATTTCAACATTCAGGATTTCCCGTACTAAAATTTCAACATTCCAACATTCACCTGGTTCTGAACAACATTAGCATTTCATTTTCTGACTCATGTGTTATAGGAATAAACAGGGACTCTCCACCCCCCCCCCCCACCCCCCACCCCCCCCCCCCCCCCCCCATTGTTTTTTATCATAAACTTTCGAAATATGGACTTTACCTCCTTTTAGTTTTAGAGAGGGACAATCATTGTTTTGTAGTTTAGCAGAACTTGTGAAGTGGTTCTCATCCGGTGGGGAATTCCCCCCAGATGGGGGGGGGGGGGATTTGAGGGTTTCCTGGGAGGAGGGGATGAAGACATTGTCAAATTGGCTTCAGGACCACACAAAACATTATCAGGATATTAAGCGTACTCGTGACGTTAAATCCCCCGATTATTTCAAGATTGCGTTAATACAAGAACCAATTACTTGATATTGTTTTCCCTCCATAATATACGGTTCTTTTCCTTCTACCTAGCCTCTATGGTTTAGGTTGCCGTATTTTACCAGAGATTTTATTTGCGGTAACTTACGTTTTTTTGTTATTGCTTCTCCATTTTAATGAGGTTTAGAGTACTCATCATGTTAAATTTCCCGATTATTTCAAGATCGCCTTAAAACAGAAACCGATTACCGAGATCCCTCCATTGTTTACAAATCTACACGTCTCAGCTTTTCAAATTATTATTTTTGCGGAGGTAAGGAGACTGTCTTTTTAAGACGTAAGTTGACTCGTGGGTGGATATATATATTGCATATCCTATTTACAGGGCATTGCAGTCAACACCAGCATTTTACAGCTGCTGTTGATGTCTTGGAAAATTTTATGTTCAGTGGTTTGCTATTGATGTCTGAACGTCCGGCTCACATACTTTTCCATAAGAAACTGATGCAACGCGATCCGCTGGCGAATCTCGCGCAGCTGTGTTTCGTACCTGGGTATACGGGATTACGAACAGCATCCTTAACTCCTTCATCAGGGAGACTGGCATACATATATATATATATATATATATATATATATATATATATATATATATATATATATATATATATATATATATATATGAGTGTGCGTGTGTTTGTATGAGTGTATATATATATATATATATATATATCACCATCTACGTGGCCTAAAGGCTTGCCAGCGGTGACCGATTTAACAGCAGACCACATCGTGCTAGGGTTTTAGCGTGTTGGTATTGGACCCGGTCGTTCAGAAATCAATGACAAACTACTGAACGTAAAACTTGTCCAGACATAAACAACAGCAGTAAAATGCTGGTGTTGACAGCGATGTACTGTAAATAGGACGTGCAATATAATTGTGTGTGTGTGTGTACGTATATATGTGCGTATGGGTGTGTATACACGTCTGTGGGTGTTTATGTGTGTTGATCTTGACTTTATCGTTTTATATTTATAGAATCTGAAGCCCATGATGAGTGTCAAGAAACGAAAGTATGACCTGTCTTATTTGAATTATGGATTCACAAATATTGTCATCAACGGAGAAGAACGACCTCAGTGTGTTATTTGTAGTAAAAGTTTGTCAAATGATTCTATGAAACCGACACAGTTGAGGAATCATTTATTGAATGTTCATCCTCAATAAAAGGACAAGGACAAAACCTATTTTGAACGTCTTGGGAATGCTGTCAAAAGGATGAGACTGGATTTAACAGGGGTATTCCAAGAAACAAACCAAAAGGTTACTGAAGCTTCGTATGTAGTAGCACTGGAGATAGCGAAGCAGAAAAAAACCACATCTTTGATCAAACCTTGTCTCAAGATGGTGGAAATTGTGTTGGGAAATGAATCAGAGAAAAAACTTGCAGCGGTTTCACTATCAAACGACACTGTTCAAAGGAGGATCAGCGATATGGCCAATGACATCAAGGATCAAGTTGTGCAAGAGATCAAGTCTGCAGCATTTGGGCTCTATTCAATTCAAATTGATGAATCGACTGATGTGGCATAGTGTTCTCAGTTGATAGTGTTTGCAAGGTATGTGCATTCAGGATCATTTAAAGAAGAAGAACTTTTTTGTTCTCCTCTTGAAACAACTACCATGGCCTCTGATATTTTGGAAAAGGTTTCATCTTTCCTTGAATCAGAAAATCTTTTATGGGATAATATGTGTGGGTGCTGTACAGATGGAGCACCAGCTATGTTGGGGACCAAATCAGGATTTCAAGTTAGTGTGACGAAACGTGCCCCAAAAGTGAAAGACATTCATTGCATGATCCATCGTCAAGCACTGACCTCCAAAACACTTCCAGCTCCTTTGGGGAAGGTTTTGGATCAAACCGTTCAGATAGTAAATTTTATCAAAGGAGGAGCTCTCAACTCACGGCTTTTTAAGCAGTTATGCGTTGACATGGATGCAGGCCACAATTTGCTTCTTTTCCACACACATGTTCGATGGCTGTCAAGAGGAAATGTAACTGCACGAGTATATGAGCTGAGAGACGAGCTCAAATTATTTTTTGAAGTTCAGGGTAAGAGCCGGTCTCTCTGGCCGAGGGGTTACAACACTTTCTCTGTAATCCTGTTTATCACGCAGAGTCTCATAGCAGGGCGAGAGCTGGGAGCGGTTTGACCCCCGCTGGTGACTTGCGGGATAACTGAGCCGGCCGCTCAGAAAACAATGGCAAACTACTGAGTGTAATCTTGCCAAGAAATCAACATACAGCTGAAAGATGCTGATGTTGACAGCGATGTCCTGTAAAGGATATGCAAAACATTTCAGGGTAAGATGGACTTTTTCGCCTGGCTGGATGATGAGGAATGGATCATGCGCCTTGCCTATTTAGTTGATGTTTTTGAGCAGTTGAATAAACTCAATCTTCAGATGCAAGGAAGGAATACAAATATAATACAATTTGTGGATACCTTGAGCGCTTTTATGAGCAAGCTGGAAAACTGGAAAAGAAAGGTCAATATGACAAATGTTGCAATGTTTGAGAAGCTGTCATCCGTTCTCGTTGGTGATGGTAAAGACCAAGTACTTCCACAATTTGCAAAAAATGAAATTGTGCAGCATTTGACAGCGCTAGAAAATGAATTTGAGTGATATTTTCCTGAACTTAGTGATGATGAGCTGGATTTGGTGCAAAACCCATTTAAATTATCAGTTGAAAAAGTTTCTGATGATTGTCAAGATGAATTTCTGGAGCTGAAAAATTATTCGGGGGCAAGGGATGAGAAACCAGTGAGAAACCAATCACGAAATTTTAGCCTTTAATGTGCGGTTCATACCCAAAAGTGGCAGAAAAAGCAAGCAATCCGTGCATTGCTTCCATTTGCTTCAACATATCTTTGTGAGTCAGGCTTTTCAGCTCTGCTAGAAATTAAAACGAAGCGACGCAACAGATTAGATGTTGAAAACAATCTCCGTTGTGCCCTTTCAAGCACTCCTCCGCTTATTTCAGAATTGCTGTGGGAAAAACAATCACAGTGTTCTCATTGATTACAATTTTCATTTAAATTACAAATCTACAATATCCAGGTTTTGTAATGAGCATTTTGTTTAATGAAGGACAATTTTCTGGCATCCTGATGTCGTATATTAAGCTACAATTCTTTGACGTTTTAACTGTTTGTTTATTGTAGTATGATTAATGTGGTGTTTTAATAAAATATTGCGAATGTAAAAATGCTTCTATTTAAGTTTTTAATATCCATCAGCATATTCATTTGCTATTAACTTTAGAAAACTACACTATAAAATGTGTCTTTACATGTGAAGGTTATGTACAACTATGGAAGAAAATAAGTATTTTCACTATTGTAGGCATGTTATTTTTAATGCATCTTTTGAGGCTGACAATTTTGGAAAGTTGGAAGGGGGGAGGGAATGACGTTCTGAAAATATGGTGAAGGGGGGAACGGGCCAAAAAAGGTTGAGAACCACTGCTAGTGACACCATCCGATTGTGAGTTAGAAACCCTTTGGCATTGCATTGGAGCTTGGAAGGTGTTGGGTTAATTCCTTCGTTGTGACAACACCCGGATAGTTAATTAGATAATTAGATATAATTAGGGCTGTGCCCGATTAATTTAAATTTAATAGTTAACTTTTGAAAAATTAACGATTAATTAATCGTTAATTTTGATTAAATCAAAACATTTATAGTCACATAACTCACATTATAGTCGTGTTTGTCAAAAATCGAAATAACACTGTATTTTTGTACATCCATCCATCCATCATGTGCCATGCCGGTAAGCGTGGGCTGTCATGTTCTGCCATCTCACTCGATCACCAGAGTCGTGGATCAGCTCCGTGTTTCTCTCTCGACAGTGCCACAAGGCCAAGTCATCCAGGTACTTGCTTCTATCCACACAACATGATGTTCTTGGCATCTGTAAAGAAGGTAGTTTGCCATTGCTTTCCTTCCTAGAAGTGGCCATACTGGTCAGTGACCGTAGCCATTGCCTCCTCAAAAAGAGATCCTCTGCCTACCGTCGTGAAGGTGGAGACCATAACCTACCACTATTCTTGTACATATGTCATCTAATAACCAACTATGCAAACAGACGAGTATGTTGACAGTATTTGGTTCAAGTGACGAGCGCGTCTTATTAACAATATAACCAGCAGAGCTGAACAATCATTCACATGGAACTGAGGTAGCCTGTATGCACATAATGGTCTTGGCAAGGAATGCCAATTTTGGATATCGATGCCATTAAGTTTCCACCATTGTAAAGAGTCAAACAATTCAGGAACTTTCTTCTCCATTTCAGACTCAATTAGCTTAATACTTTCTTCATTTTGGTTCACATATAGTTTCATTGTCAATGTCAGTATCATTCGCTGCAGCAGTCTCCGTCTGCTCATCATGAACATTAACTGCTATTTGTTATTCAGTACGTGACCAAGTACATTCTCTTGCATCTTTTGACAAACCCTTGGATCAAGTGCTGTTGCAATCTGTAGTATTTCTTCTTCTTCTTCTTCGTCTTCTTCTTCTTCTTCTTCTTCTTCTTCTTCTTCTTCTTCTTCTTCTTCTTCTTCTTCTTCTTCTTCTTCTTCTTCTTCTTCTGCGTTCATCCGGAAGTTGTTTTTTTTTCCGGATGTGGTTGCGTTATGCCTGTTTACAGCAGAGCTGCGTTCTTGCGCCGTTAGGCCGACACATCCGACTTCTGCGGGCATTTGTTGACTGGGTTAACCTTCCCGGGTAGTATTTCAATACTTGTCCTATTAGCTACACTTTCACTGAAGTCATTAATAGGTGCTGCCTTAAATTTAGCTATGTAACGCGGATCCTCATCGTGTACAGTCATATGCTTTGCCAACGATGATAGCAGTGGCAATACACAGCTACATGAAACATAATTTTTGACCGCCAAGCAGGCCTGTGGTCTGACAAAATAAATCCAAAACTTTGACATATTTCGAAATCTTCTTCCAATCTGAATCTGACAGTTTTGAACCTGTGTACTGCTTCTTTTCATCTGGCATGTAGACAGTTAATGCTTCTCTGACCTGTAGAAGATTCTGTAGCATAATACAAATACTGTTCCATCTTGTTGGTACATCTTGCTGCAGCTTACACGATGGTGACTCAGTACAATTTTGCAGCTCGGTTGTGTTTGCAGCACTATGTTTAAAATATCCGACAATTTTTTTGACATTCGGTTCATTTGTATACGTGATTGGAGAAAAGTTTTCGATTAATCGTTTAAAAAAAAATAATCATTAAAAAATTAACGATTAATCGATTAATTAATCGTTAACTCCCCAGCCCTAGATATAATTAGTATGCCCTTTATTGAGAAGTATGTGGTCTTTTTAAATTGTGGTTGTGTAATAACATACCATAACACATGAGCATATACACACTCCTCTTCGCCCTGTTAACCAAAGATAATGTTATAGATTGTACTTGAGAGTTATTTATTTGATTGTCAATTTGTGTTTAAGTCTTGTTATGTTTGTTCTCATTGATATTATGTGTCAAGGGACAACACTACTATGGAGCTTATTGTGGCTGGAAACCCACCTAAACTTTCGACGTACAAAGAGTGAGTGATCTCCTCTCGGAAGTTTGGTAATTCTCCAGTGCTCGATGGGCCTCTGTTAGGAAACATCACTATATACCTAGTCTATATCCCTAGAAAGTCTTTTTGAGCTATTTCATGTTTCTGATGACAGTTGGCTGTTAGGATCTGGGGATTCATCTCCCTCTTTCTTTTATTTACATACCACATTGTTGCTGTATTTGTAGTAGTTAGTAGTAGTAGTAGTAGTAGTAGTAGTAGTAGTAGTAGTAGTAGTAGTAGTAGTAGTAACAGCAGCAGCTGAGGCACTAACAATAGAAGCAGCACTGTACTTATTATTATTAATTGTTACAACATTTGTTGTAACTGAATAACCAAGTTAATCATTTCTTGTAAGTGAATAACTTTCTTAATCATTTGTTGTAACTGAATAAACAACTTTGTCAATTGTTGTGACTGAAAAACCAACTTTATAATTTGTAGTTGCAGCAGTTTTTATTGTTATTGGGCAACATCTGTTGTTGTGTTGTTGTTTTTGCAATGCTTTTGTTAATGCTGTTATTTTAATGATGATGATGTTGTTATTGTTGTTGTTGCTATTTTTTATGATGTTATTTTTGCTGTTGTTTTTAATTATGTTATGGTACTGATGTTGCTGTTGTTTTTAATGATGTTGCTGTTATTGTTATTGCTGTTGTTTTAATGTTGTTGTTATTGTTATTGTTGTTGCTATTATTTTAATGATGTGTTTATTGTTACTGTTGTTATTGTTGTTGCTGTTGTTTATGTTTTTGTTACTGCTGTTTTAATGCGGCGGCTATTGTTGTTGTTATTGTTGCAGTACTTTTACTGTTGTTGTTGTTGTCACTGTTGTTGTTGTAGTTGTTGTTGTTGTTGCAATGCTATTATTGTTGTTGATGCAATACTTTTGTTGTTGTTTTGTTGTGTTTGTGGGAGGATAAGCAGTAGTGATAAAAAAAAAACACGCACACAATCATTTTCCCAATGACATAACTAACGAGCCTTTGTCTTTCTCCAGCAACAGATGAAATATTCAGATGCCAGATATTAGCCACATCTGGGCTGGCTTTAGGTGTTTTATCGGCGGCGATAATAATTTGTGACACGATGTTATCACAGACATGCCAACAACAGACAACAAAACGTCTGATGCTTGCTGCTATTGTAGCCAACGTCGCCAGTAAGTAACTTTCGGTTTAAACCTGTGTTGTGTGTTTGGTATATGTACTAATAACGCAGATAAGAGAGAGCGTATGCATGTATGTATAAGTCAACTTTTGTTAGTTCTTCTTCTTCTTCTTCTTCTTCTTCTTCTTCTTCTTCTCTTCTTCTTCTTCTTCTTCTTCTTCTTCTTCTTCTTCTTCTTCTTCTTTCGCTCGCTTGAAATATGTCTATAACTGCAATGGTGTCTCTTGTATGAATCTAACAGTCATTTTTTAGTTCACGCTGCTGTCCATAGCGTTTATCTTCCACTGTTGTCTCTCTAGGCAAGAAGGTTTGTCTGGATATGTTGTAGTTTGGGCAGTCTTGGAGTATGTGCTCTGCTGTCTGCGACACCAAACCACATGTGCACATGGCTGAGTTACTAATCTTGAATTTTGTATACATGTGGTTGCGTAATCTATTGTGTCCTGTTCTGAGGCGCAGAATAATGACTTGTTCTGGTCTGTCCATAATGTGGTAGTCGTCTTGAGCAGGTTTTGGTGGTCTTATGACTGATTTGATCATTCTTTTCCTTTGGTGGTATGTAATGGGCACAGCAGGCTGTTATTCTTTTGCTCCTTCCTTAGCCAATTGATCAGCTCTGTCGTTTCCGGGTACTCCACAGTGGAATGGTATTCACTGTATGGTGACCTTAAGCTGACTGCTAAAAGCAGTGTCCTTAGTACTGGCAATTTCCAAGACAGGAGCGCCTCGAGTACTGATTTTGCATCTGTCAATAGCACCACAGGTTGTGTACCATTGCTGGTATTTTGTAATTTCTCTGTGGCTATCTTGATTGCCTCAATTTCAGCACCATAGTTATGGCAGTACTTTCCTGTTGGAACTCTGGCTGTGTCCCTAGTATTATTTGGGTATCCTATGTACACCCCCGCTCCTGCATTTCGAACAGCATTTTGTGAACCATCTGTGTAGACTCGGAACCAGAGGTCCCGTGGGTATTTGTCATCAAGGAAGCTGAGAGTGGCTGTTCTGCGCTGTATACTGTTCTGTTCTTCCTTGTTAAATATTCCTCTCACTTTTGTCTGTGTTTGTTGTGATAGTCTATGTTCATCTTTTTATGGGGTTCGCTCTGGAATAGTTGTCAGGGGGATACCAACTGTGGGCAGATCGGTGGTTTCTCTGCAGAGTCGTTTGGCCTGGTAGATAAAACTACTTCTTTTCAACCGCCCCATAGCTAAGTTTTCAAATCGGTTCTTTATAGTGTGGCCTGGCAAGCTGAGGAACTTTTCTGCTTATATTAGTGTTTTCGTATCTCTGCGCTCTTTCAGGGCTTGTGACCTCCCCATTTTCTCAATTTTTGTTAGTGAGTTTGTGACTGTGCATGAGTGCATTTGTATGCGAGGAATTGTGTATTTGTGTTTCTTCTTCTTTCGTTCGCTTGAAATATGTCTATATCTGCAATGTCGTCTCTTGCATGAATTGAACTGTTTTTTTCAGTTCACACAGTGGTCCATAGAGTTTATCTTCCACTGTCGTCTCTCTAGGCCAGAAGGTTTGCCTAGATATGTTATATTTTGGGCAGTCTTGGAGTATGTGCTCTGCTGTCTGCGACGCCAATCCACATGTGCACATGGCTGTTTCACCAATCTTGAATTTTGTATACATGTGGTTGCGTAATCTATTGTGTCCTGTTCTGAGGCGCAGAATAATGACTTGTTCTGGTCTGTCCATAATGTGGTAGTCATCTTGAGCAGGTTTTGGTGGCTTTCTGACTGATTTGATCATTCTTTTCTTTTGGTGGTATGTAACGGGCACATCAGGCTGTTCCTCTTTGGCTCCTTCCTTAGCCAATTGATCAGCTCTGTCGTTTCCGGGTACTCCACAGTGGGATGGTATCCACTGTATGGTGACTTTATGCTGACTGCTAAGTTCAGAAAGTAGTGTCCTTAGTACTGGCAATTTCCCAGAGAGGAGCGCCTCGAGTACTGATTTTGCATCTGTTAGTAGCACCACAGGTTGTGTACCATTGCTGTTATTTAGTAATTTCTCTGTTGCTATCTTGATTGCCTCAATTTCGGCATCATAGTTATGGCAGTACTTTCCTGTCGGTACTCTGGCTGTGTCCCTAGTATTATTTGGGTATTCTATGTACACTCCCGCTCCTCCATTTCGAACAGCATTTTGTGCTGACCCATCTGTGTAGACTCGGATCCAGAGGTCCTGTGGGTATTCTTCATCAAGGAAGCTGAGAGTGGCTGTTCTGCGCTGCACACTGTTCTGTTCTTCCTTGTCAAATATTCCTCTCACTTTTGTCTGGATTTGTAACGATAGTCTATGCTCATCTTTCCATGGAGTTCGCTCTGGAATAGTTGTTAGGGGGATACCAACTGTGGGCAGATCAGTGGTTTCTCTGCAGAGTCGTTTGGCCTGGTGGATAAAACTACTTCTTTTCAACCGCCCCATAGCTAGGTTTTCAAATCTGTTCTTCATAGGGTGGCCTGGCAAGCTGAGGAACTTTTCTGCTTGTATTAGCTGTTTTCGTATCTCTGCGCTCACTCAGTGCCTGTGTCCTCCCCATCTTCTCCATTTCCACTATAGGGGTTGATCTCATCCCTCCTGTGGTGACTCTAAGTGCTTGATTTTGCACCTTGTCCAGCTCTTGTAGTGTGGTATTTGATGCTGAACACCACGCAGTTGACCCATATTCCAGGTGTGGTCGTATGCTCTGTTGGTAAACTTTGCTAAGTATTTTCGTACTGGCTCCCCATGTGGTTCCACTTAGCTTTCTCAGGATGGCTATTTTCCTTCTGGCTTTTGCTACTGCTTTGTTGATGTGCTTTCTCCATGTCAGCTTGCCATCAAATGTTACTCCAAGGTATGTTGGTTCTTTATCTTCTCTTAGGGGTGTTCCATTTATCTGGATGATCCCTGCCTTTTGTTTTGGAGAGAGGGTAAATAGGGTGGTGCTGCACTTGTCAGTGTTTATGCTGACACACCATCTATTTGCCCATGCAGCAAATGTATCTACAGCTCTTTGTAGCAATCTGGTGGCCACTGATGCATATTCATTTGTGCTCCATAGAACCAGGTCATCGGCGTACATTGCCGCTTTAATTCCATGCGGTAGGTGAGCAACAAGATCATTGATGAAGATTAGAAAAAGTGTGGGGGACAAGACTCCGCCCTGGGGGACACCGTGACGCAGTAGTACTTTCTTGCTCTTGAGTCCGTCTATCTGTACTCGGGCTCTTCTGTTGTGCAAGTATGCTTTCACCCATTTGTACATTCTTCCATTGACTTTGCAGTTTCTCAGTTTCTTCATCAGACCTTCTTTCCAGACTTTGTCAAAGGCTTTCTTCAGATCTATCCATGCCGCAAGCACCAGCTTCTTCTCTTGGAATGCATCCTCAATTTCTTGAGAGAGGTAGGTTGTCTGATCTTCCGTAGAGTAGCACTGCCTAAAGCCAGCCTGCTGTGGCACAAGGATGTTTTTACTTTCAATGTACCACTGCAGTCTGTGATTGATGATGCGCTCCAGTGTTTTGCAGAGACAGCTGGTGAGGCTAATTGGTCTGTAGCTAGAGGCAATGGAACCATCTTTCCCTGATTTTAGGAGGGGTATCATGATTGCTTCTCTCCAGGCTTGTGGAACACTGCCTAAGGTCCAGCTGTTATTGAAGATCTGCAACAGCTTTGTTTTGGCCTCTGTTCCTAGGTTCCTGATCATTTCATTGGAGATACCATCAGCTCCTGGTGACTTTCTCATTTTCAGTTTTGATATGGCTAGCTCCAGTTCGCTGATTGTGATGGGTGCCTCCAGAACCTCATGTACTATTTCCTTCTGTCCTGTATGTTGTCGTTTCTCTCGAATCTCTTGTTGTTTCTCTGGACTAATTTTGATATTGCTATCTTGTGCGAACGAGTCCGCAAAATGGTCAGCTGCTTGCTTTCTTGTTAAGATTTTTCCATCTTTATGTAGTGCAATTTTTGAGTTTCTCCCTGTGCCCTCGTCATTTAGCTGTTTTATTAGCTTCCACAATTTCCTTGTGTCTCTTTCAAAGTTCAGAGACTCCGTTTTCTCCTGCCAGCTTTTCCGTCTAGCCTGCAGCTTGGCCCTTTGAAATTTGGCTTTTGCATGCTGGAATTTATTGTGGTGCTCTTGGCTGGGTGTGGCCTCTGCTTGCTTTCTACACACTTCAACATCATTATGAAACTGTTCCAGTTCACTACTCCAGTAGGGTTTATATTGTTTACGGGCTCCTCTTGGTACTGTTTCTCGCGCTGCCTGTAGTATGCATTTCCCAAACTCTTCAACTGCTTTATTTATGTCTTTCTCAGTGTTCAGGTTTCTAACCAGTATGCTGGTGCGATGCTTGTACATTGCCCAGTCTGCTTTCTTGTAGATCCACCTCGAGAGGGTGCTGCTTTCACTTACAAGCTCATTTTCTACGGTTAGAAAGACTGGCCGATGGTCACTGCCACCAAGTTGTTTCCCAACAATTCGTGTAATGTTCCACTCCAGGTCTGGTGAATGAAAAGCCAGGTCAGGTGTAGTTGTAGAGTGCCATGATCTCGAGTAGAAAGTATGTGGGTCGGACGGCTTGTTAATCAACATGAATCTATTCTCATCCTGCCAGTCTTCCAGTCTCTCTCCTCTCTGGTCCATGTGATCATAGCCCCAGCTCTGCGAGTGGCTGTTGAAATCGCCACACACAATCATTTTTTCTTTTAGTGGTAGAGTGTCCAGTGCCTGTGGGCGGTCACTTGGACAGTAGTAATTGATCAGATGTAGATCTGTATTACCTGTCTTAAGTTTAAGTGTCTGATACTCAGCCCCTTCCATGTAGACTTTGATTTGGGAAGCCATGATGTTATTTCTTACAAGGGTCAGTATCCCACCTTTTCGCCTGTCCTTTCGGTCAGATCGGTAACACTGGTAGCCTCTGATTTTGAAGGCTATATTTTCATTGAGGTGAGTTTCTTGCAAGCAACATATGCTTACTTTTTCTTGGTCCAAGATTTTTTCTAATTCTATTTTTTTGTTGCTGACTCCCTCCGCATTCCAGTGCATTATTTTAAGTCTTCGTTTAGTATGGCCAGTCGTCCTATTCTCATGTCCCCTGGCTCCACAGGACATCTGAGAAGGACCTCCAGTAGTTGGGGTTGGACCCTTTTGAGACATAGGGCCCGGCACTGCACCTGCCTGGGGGTCCAGAGCAGGGCAAGCACCATAACGATTAGCAGTAGTCGACATATTCCATTTTGCGTGATTGCGTGGCATCCTGATTTCTGTGGTGCGCCTCTTGGCTGGTTGCCTCCGTCTTCAGCACCTTTCTTTGCTAGAGCAGACTGTGGTCTCACTCGAGTGTAGATGTGTACGCGCGCACACGCCTGTCTGCGCATGCATGTACGTGCATACACATCTAGAGCATACTGGTTATTTTCCGGCGCCAGAGACTCGCCGTCGCCCCTTCTCCTGTTAGTTTAAACGGGCCCGCCACGTGAAGGCCAGGAGTTGGACTTTTGCTGCATAGGTTATGTATTCACGAGCCATTGAGGTATTTGAGCAATGTTGGGCGCTCACCCCAACACTGCGCCTCGGCTACATACAGCAACATTTGGAACCCGTGTATTTGTGTGTTAGTGGGTTCATAATTGTGAGAGTTTGTGTACATGATTAAGAATGTATACAGATATTATATATGTGTTTATGCATGTGCGTGTGAACGTGTGCGTGCTTGCCTGTCTATGCATTTTTTGACAATTTTCTTTTTCTCATGTAAATGTAACATGCACAACATATAATTGATGAACGAAAGATGAGCCAAATGTAAGATGGGCCTGCATGACCAATTTGTGACCCTTGAAAATAAAGTTTGTTCATTCTTTCGTTCTCACTCTGTCTGTCTGTCTGTCTGTCTGTCTGTCTGTCTGTCTGTCTGTCTGTCTGTCTGTCTGTCTGTCCGTCCGTCCGTCCATCTGTCCGTCCGTCCAGTCCGTCCGTCTGTCCATCCGTCTGTCTGTCTTTGTCTGTCTGTCTGTCTGTTTGTCCTTCTGTCCATCTGTCTGTCTGCCTCTATCTATTTCACTCGGTCTATCTATCTCACTCTGTCTGTCTGAGTGTCTGTCTGTCTATGAGTCTATCTGTCTATCTCTCTCACTTTGTCTATCATGCTGATTCTATCTCTCTCACTCTGTCTATCTCTCTCTCTCTGTCTATCTCTCTCACTCTGTCTCACTCTGTCTATCTCTCTCACTCTATCTCTCTCACTCTGTCTATCTCTCTCTCTCTCTCTGTCTATCTCTCTCACCCTATCTCTCTCACTCTGTCTATCTCTCTCACTCTATCTATCGCCCTCAATCAAAATCTTTAATACAATAGGAAGACAGTGACTTGACAGCAGTCAATTTTGCGCTGATTTCGGTGGTATGTAGCGTCGGCAAACTACAGAACTAACATCTCCTAGTTAATCACAAACAGTAAGTACATATTGGGGATACTTGGAACATCCTATACAGATGAAGAGTATAGAAGGCAGGAAAAGTGGAAGCACCGGCGATATATGCCCCTATAAATGATGGACTTCTTCTGGCCTCGCGACTATCTTACTCGTGTCTTATCATACGCTTTTCGTAGTTCTCAACTCATTGCCGTGCAGATGACCCCCCACCCCACATTGACTCCATCATCCCATAAAAATAACAAATAACTTTAGCCCAGTTAATTGTCAAACATGGTCAACAATATCCTACTCTCTGTTCTCCAGGTGGCTGCATTTTCATGTGCGCAGTGATCTGGTACATCACGAATGGACAGCAGAGAAAGTTTTGGATTCTTGGCCAATCTAAGCTATTCATGTGCACTCAGCATTGGTGGAGCGATCTTCATCAGTACTGGAACTTGGATCGAATACATAACAGCTAGGTGGAGGCTGAGACACCTCCATACCTCCAGGAATTCCTCTAAATTTTGTCAATGTTCATGTTGTCCTGTAACACTATACGTAGAGGATTACCCGGAGATGTTGATGGATCCACTCCAAGATTAACTTTCCCAAAAGGAAGAACAAGTAGTTAGCTCACGAACCTGGGATTCTGCGAACACCATCTTTCCTCACCTTTTTTGAATAAACATAATGCTCCTATTCACATGTGGTCAAACTGAAGTTGTTTTTGCAGTTGACAAGGATGAAAAAGGGCTGCAGGTAGAAGTTTGAGAATGAAGAAGAGTCAGGCAGTACCTACAGGTTGAGAACTACTACAGTTTGTCTCTCCTCTGCACTGGTTCAATATAAAACTGCCACTAGGCATCTTTTATCTGTAAAGCCATATCAGTAAAGACTGATGGAGAGTTAAATGAATATGCATACACATCCTGAACATCAATGATACAGAATAAAGTTATGATGGTATGATCATTTACATTAACTCATATTTCCAAATCATGGTTGCATCAGATGCTTAGTTTGCCTGTTTACAGTTCTTATTCATTTTCTTTCATCTCCTCTGCAATTTTCTTTATTTACTTACTTCTCTAACCATGTAAGTGATATATTGAATGATATCTCCATGCTGGCTAGAAGTTACAATGCATGAAAGCATATTCTCATTTACTTACTTTTCCAAAAAGGGGTGTGAGATCTTAAATGACATTCCCCATGTCGGTTATAAGTGATAATGCATGAAAGCATATAATGAATATCTTCATTTATAGTTTGGTACAATTATTGTTATGTTCATGAAATGAATATTAATTTACAGGTGAAGTACTCAATGAGGACTTTCACTCCGCCTCTTACCCATGAACAATAACATATATACACAGATTTAGATACGAGACGACAAAGCACAATCTCTCTCTCTCTCTCTCTCTCTCTCTCTCTCTCTCTCTCTCTCTCTCTCTCTCTCTCTCTCTCTCTCTCTCTCTCTCTCTCTCTCTCTCTCTCTCTCTCTCTCTCTCTCTCTCTCTCTCTCTCTCTCTCTCTCTCTCTCTCTCTCTCTCTCTCTCTCTCTCTCTCTCTCTCTCTCTCTCTCATACCAATCCTAATCTTCTTCTTCGTTTGCCTGAGTGCGTAATGGTTTAGTCCCTTCAGTCTAAGCTGAGGACTAGTCTGGTTTATTAGCTTGAAGTCAGTTCGACAGGAGTGCAATATGCCGTATCAGTGATTATGCAACTTTGCACGAAATATATCACAGCAGTTTACAACGTTGACCTGATAACCAAAACTGTCAGTAGTGTCACATGAATCTTTCTCAGATGCCACGAACAAATAAAAACAGAAGGAGGAGACATTCGTTTTCTCCTTCTTTCATTCCCCGTGTGCCTAAGATTGGCTGTAGAAAAGAAGGAAACAGTGGTCGGCCACAAAAGTTACAGTTGTCTTTACGAAACCAGGCTCATGCATGAACTAAGAGACTATAAGTTTTTATATAAAGAACAGTATTAAAATGTCCAGAGTTGCCTCTCCCTACAGCTAAGATTCTGTGCACAGTACTGCACTTCTCTGAAAGCTCGAAGATAAAGACGAAGTTAGATATCTTATTACAGTGATGGCAGCATCCGCCATTTGCATGAGACAGGGACAGGAATGTAGCGGCTTTCCTCAAATGGAGACAGTTATTTATAAGTGGTGCAACGTTATACACAAACAA
This sequence comes from Cepaea nemoralis, assembly GCA_014155875.1. Lineage (NCBI taxonomy): Eukaryota > Metazoa > Mollusca > Gastropoda > Stylommatophora > Helicidae > Cepaea > Cepaea nemoralis. The sequence continues at coordinate 99,136 of JACEFZ010012159.1, forward strand.
TCTCACAGAGACAAAACTACCTTTACGCAACATCATATCATTATATATAACAGTTATATAATAAACAGAAGGAGGAGACATTCGTTTTCTCCTTCTTTCATTCCCCGTGTGCCTAAGATTGGCTGTAGAAAAGAAGGAAACAGTGGTCGGCCACAAAAGTTACAGTTGTCTTTACGAAACCAGGCTCATGCATGAACTAAGAGACTATAAGTTTTTATATAAAGAACAGTATTAAAATGTCCAGAGTTGCCTCTCCCTACAGCTAAGATTCTGTGCACAGTACTGCACTTCTCTGAAAGCTCGAAGATAAAGACGAAGTTAGATATCTTATTACAGTGATGGCAGCATCCGCCATTTGCATGAGACAGGGACAGGAATGTAGCGGCTTTCCTCAAATGGAGACAGTTATTTATAAGTGGTGCAACGTTATACACAAACAATCTCACAGAGACAAAACTACCTTTACGCAACATCATATCATTATATATATATATATATATATATATATATATATATATATATATATATATATATATATAATGTAACAGAGTACCATCTCTGTTATGTTAAGAATTTAGAATGCACAGAATGTGGAAAGATATATTGAACGTGTGGGCACGATTGAGCTTCGGAAAACTAAGGGAGCTCACGGGTTCAACGGGGGACTTAGAGATGGGTGGTCCATACGAGCAGACATGTGAGTACCATCTCATGTTGACATTGTTGTAACTGCAACGAGGATTTCTTAATAAACTAGTTTTCTTCAAGATCGCTGCCTTGAGTGTTTACTATCGTCACGGCCATCATCCCATCCTGCACTGTTATAGACGATCTTTTTGGTGCCGTGACCAGGATTCTGCCAGCAAAATTTGATAACGAGCAGACTATGTGACAAGGATTCTGCCAGCAAAATTTGATAACGAGCAGACTGTGCGACAAGGATTCTGCCAGCAAAATTTGATAACGAGCAGACTATGCGACAAGGATACTGCCAGCAAAATTTGATAACGAGCAGACTGTGCGACAAGGATTGGATTTTGCCAGCAAAATTTGATAACGAGCAGACTGTGCGACAAGGATTGGATTCTGCCAGCAAAATTTGATAACGAGCAGATGTCAATACTTGATGATGACGACCAAGGTCAGCACTGGGCGAAAACAATCAAGTACTGGGTGATGATTGACAGCATCAATCAAAGATTAAATCATACCATACTGAGTCGGCTGAGTCATTGTCGTACAGCCTGTTTGTGAACCAGAGTCGCTGATTTCTGTCGCTGATTACTGTCGTTCATTACTCGAGAGGCCGACCAGGGTCGCTAGTGGCTGTCGTTCGTGGAAAACGAGCTACTCTCTTGTCGTCTCAAACAAGCTGTCAAAGAGGATCTACTTTTAAATCGTAGAAAACGAGCTGCTTTTTCGTCATCTCAAACGGAACTGAACGGATAACGCAAAGGAAGCAAAGTATAGTAGGGAACAATATTAATTTAATTAAGTAAGTAAAATTATAATTTGACATATAAAATTGACATATAAATTTTGTGTTATAATAATTAACTTGGAATTGAATAAGATTAATATTATACTAATATAGTGATATATATTGCAATTTTGTGTTGTACGGGGGTATTTCATATTTCAGATCTACAATATGGAGGCCCTAGATATTTCGTTAGGACAGGTACTTGGTAGTGTAAGTAGCAAAGTTAGACAATACTAAAACAGCATCTTGTTTGGTTCATAATAGTGTATAGTGGATTGGATTGCATTGCCGAACATTGTCAACATACAACATACTGGATAAATATGATTAAGGAATTAGGACGCGTGACTGCATGGTTGCAGGAATTGAAAGTAGCGGTCGATGAGGTTAATAATTTTGTAGAAAGGTTAAGAAGAAGAACAAATGGATTAGAGACCTATAGATTTAATGTAGAGTGCAACAGAGTAGGAGGGAATAACAGGAGACAGCCAGTAATTAATGGAGACAGAAGACAATATGATTCCACGTATAGGTATCATAGTTACAAAAATGGACCTGAGAGAGACTGTTCTAGGAGTTGGCCATCCTATACCGTAAGCGCTAGAAACAGACGTGACGAATGGTTTGAAAAAAGACAAAGACAATATCTAAACTCAGGTGTAAGAGACAGTTGAACCTGTAAATAAAATACAAACTAATCCTAAAATGGTTGCGAATGTGACTAGTAGACAGGAAAATAAAACGACGGTAGTGATAAAGAAAATAGACAGAGAGACACAGACGCAAACAGATAAAATGATAGATAAGGAGACACAGACTCAGCTAGATAATATAGAGAAGAATAACCAAGTGCAAACTATTAAAACTCATCAGCTGAAATTAGAAAAGGGAGACACAGTTACAATTAAGAAGGATAGACAGACGAAAGCCAAAGATGTTAGAAGACAGATAAGGAAAAGCATTAGAGATAGAAATATAACTAGCATGGTAGTTAATCTGGGTACGACTGATGTGACCGATTTCTCAGATAGAAACGTTAAAAGTAATCGTATTCGGAGAATGAAAGACAAGAAGAAGGTTAGAAAGAATGTTGAGACCAATTTATTAGTAAGGGGCAATACGACTGGTATAATTTCAGATGCATCAGACAGAGAAATTGAATTTCTCCCTGACCGGGAAATGAAAGACATTAGTATGAATAATAAAACTATTAGCTACAAGGGTGCTGACTACAGGGACGTAAATTCTTATTCGACATATAGCCAACAGGATGGGGAGACAACTATATTTAGTGATTACTCAGAAGACGAAATAGGATGGTATAAAGTATATAGGACCTGTTTTGAAAATAGTGAACAGACAGATACAGTAATGACGAGAACAGCAAGTAAACGTAGTAGAAAGAAGAATAGTAATAGAATTAGACAAATATCACAAAATTGTCCAACTACAGTGGATGACGGGAGAAAACTTATAGAATTTATGACCATGAGACCTGAATACTTCAAGGACAGTTCGACATTTAGCGATATGGAAAATGAGTGGTATGAAGAGAAACACACGCCAGTAATAGGAGACAATGAACTGTTTGACTTAGACACATTATATGGATAGTAGAGTTAAGTTTGAGCATAGTGAAGAAGAGAATTAGTTTAACTTGAGAGATGGGTGTTTTCCATTTTGATGGTGTTGCAGTAGGTAATATATGAGCTTAGATGGTACGGTAGAAGGTGGAGGAAAATCACAATAGGTGATATATAACCGGCAGGTAGTTGGTAGTTGAGTATTAGAAGAACGAGAGTAGAGTCATGTAAACAAGGCGAGGAGTAATAGATTGGTTGGTGCAGATATATAACTAGAGATTGATCTGAAGAGATGTAGATTCTTGGCCGAGTGGTGAAATATTAAACGTGGTTACGCGATGCTGAGAGTTACGTGGAGAGAAAAGATGGTGTTCATGAATACATAAGTGTATTGTCTTGCTTGTAGTAAGGAGAGAGTAGGTGATATGTGATGGATCTAGAACAAAATCGGGAAAATTCGTGTAGAGAGACGCATTGTCTGAGATGGATGAAGTGACTTAGAGAGTTTGAAAGAATGGTCGTATTGTGTATTAGGTTGAGACGTCTGACATTTGAATTAACGTTTCGATCGTTGTTGTGGGGAAAAAGCAGATACAGTAGTGGGGGGCAGAGGTAAGATGAGACGAGCGTGCCTGATACGGAGGAAGGAAGAATATGAGAGAATACGAGGAAGTATGTAGCATTGCCTCAATGGACTAAGTGTGTTGATGGTGATGGGTGGTGAGTAAAAGAGATATTTTGCTAGATTGTCTGTTGAAAGAATCCGAGGGATGACATAAATGTGGCTGCCAGAGATATATAGGTGTGGTATTGACTGTTGAGTAAGGTAATGTAAGGTGATGAACATTAAGGAGGATGTATGTGTATAAATAGCCAGATAAGGGTGAGATTGTTAAAAGGAGATGGTGAGAATATAGGTAAGTGATTCCAGTTGATGTGTGCAATGAGTAAGGAAACATGTTAGACAGGAATGAATGGTTACTCACGAGATTAGATTGCGTGGCGGTTGTCTGAGAAATTTAGGAAATAGTGATTACGGAGATGGATTTAGAAAAACTAATAGTAAAATACTAGTACGGGAGAATGAGACACGTTAGTTGTGTTAGATGGACGAGATGTAGAAGAAAATATAAATATCGTCATGAGGTGGAAGTGTGATAGTCCAGAGATGATTAAGTGCAAGTGAGAAAATAAGTGGGCGTGTAGAGAAATTGATGAAAGTAGGGATTGTTGGTTAGGAAGTGGTATCGGGACTGATAAGAAATTCTAGATGTAAAAATGACAGAAATTGTCGATGTATGTTGATTGTTTCATTTCTTATGGTTAGTGATTGGATTGTGAATGGTTACTCACGAGATTAGATTGCGTGGCGGTTATCTGAGAAATTTAGGAAATAGTGATTACGGAGATGGATTTAGAAAAACTAATAGTAAAATACTAGTACGGGAGAATGAGACACGTTAGTTGTGTTAGATGGACGAGATGTAGAAGAAAATATAAATATCGTCATGAGGTGGAAGTGTGATAGTCCAGAGATGATTAAGTGCAAGTGAGAAAATAAGTGGGCGTATAGAGAAATTGATGAAAGTAGGGATTGTTGGTTAGGAAGTGGTATCGGGACTGATAAGAAATTCTAGATGTAAAAATGACAGAAATTGTCGATGTATGTTGATTGTTTCATTTCTTATGGTTAGTGATTGGATTGTGAAGGTCCTGTGGCAGTGATTTGGCGTTTCGTTGGTCGTTGTAGGAGGCAGATCTAGTGTTGTTCGGGGGAATTGTGTTGGAATAGGATTGCATGATGCAGAAAAGTGCGAAGAGGTGATTAGTATGTCTCGTTGGAGTGAGGATAGTTGTGAAGAGCTGTCTGTCTGTAAAGGAGGTAGAGATCATCGTTAGTTATATGCGCGCTTGCTGTTTCTGAATGGATAACGATAAGTGTGAGGAAGTTGTTGTGATAAGATGTTGGAAATTGTGATGCGTCGGGTGCACGGGTAACCTAAAAGTATAATTAGTGGTTATTCAAGGGAAATAACTAGTTAGAATGTGGGGATGCCGGGTTACAATTTCCCTTGGTAATTAGATGGGTTGTGGTGTGCTGAGATAGCCACACTACTTAGTATATTGAGCAAGTTGAGCTGTGGTTAACAGTAGTGTTTGATACGTAGTTCGAATACAGTGGTGTTGCTGTGAGGTGATTTGGTGAGAGATGGAGATTTATGAAGGGAGATAATCGATGGTTTGAGGAGTTGTAAACTTGGAACAGTGCGGAGATATATTCTTTGTGCTGAATAGATATAAGAAATGAATTGTTGTGGTACCCCTGCGTTTGGCGGGAGAGAAAATTGTTTTTTTTTTTTGGTTTGTTTAGTGAGTTTGACATATGCTGAATATGTATTAAGATTGTTAAATATCTGCTAAATACTGATGAATGACTTGTGTTCATTATAGTATATAGATTGTTATATCATTGTTAGTCCATATAAACGACTAATGATGTAGAGCATTTTGAATGTTGTAAAACATGATTATTATTTGCTTATATTGTGTGGGGATATGTGTATACATATTTAAAACTAGGGGGGTGATGTTGTTTTGTTTTGATTGTCTTGACTCCAATTATGAATTGAATTTGCATATTATTTTGTTGGTTTAAGGATTTTTACCGCTTAAGTTATCTTGACCATGTTTAAAATTTGTTTTTGACGTTCAGTTCTGGGGCATTTTAATATAGACTGGTCCATGTTAAAAACACTTCCAGGGAAATTCTGGAGTTGATTTACGTTCAGAAAATAAAGAGAAATTAAGTGATGATTTTCACGGGAAAGAGAGTCACAGGGAGTAAGTGCCCTGCATGCCCACGTTTGATTAATTCAATGGACAAAGAGACACGGGAAATGGAGTAAGAAACTCAGTGCACAAAAAGGGGAGAAAAAGTGGTTATGTAGATATTATGATTTATTATTATTTTGTTGTTCAATTTTTGGGTTGTTACCAGTTAATCACTTTTAAGTTGGTAAGAGGACAGGGGTCAGTTAAGTAGAGCTGCGTTAAGACAGCGTTACATGGAGATGGAAGTTGAAATAAGAGCTGCACAAGTCAGTGTTATAGATTTCACTTTGAAGAGTGATCATACTGCGGATATCAGTACAATGAATTGTAAGGGGAAGTAAATCATGTTAAATACTGGTAGAGAACATGGACTAAATGCCATGAGGGTTGCGGGAGAATAAGGAAGGTCCGTAATATATGGACTAAAGTTGATAATGGGGCTGGACGTTTACAGACATGAGTTCAGTGGTGGTGTTTTTGCTGCTGTGGGTTACGGCATGAATTATGAATTGAGAGGTGGGAGATTTTAGAGAGGTATTGTGTTCCATGGCTTTGGCATGATGTTAATGTTTATCCCTTTGGGTGTTATAAGCTTCAGAGATAGGATGAAAGAAGCTGGTAATAAGTGGGTTACTGGAGTAGTGTATATAATGGTCAGATTACGTGAATATTTATGATGTTGTGTTTGATGGTTAACATTGCGAAGTTACTGATGTCTGTAATAAATAGACATTTAAGGGGAGGTTCGGAGTTACTAGATTGCTGTGGGTAACGGCATTAAAGAGAGATAGTTCAGAGCCATGATGAGCTAGATATCGGTGATAGTTTTAGTGAATGTCAGAAAATAAGTTGATAAAAGAATTGCCATAATAAGTAGGTTGCATTTCTTTTAGACTTTACTGCGTAAAGTCTCAGTATAACATAGGGGGGTAGAGGTGAGTATGGTGTTGTGAGAAAGAATTTTGATTTTTTTTGTGTGAGTAAGATTTCTTTATTCTCCGGTGGCCACCGATCCTTTCTCTTTCTGTCGTGTGGGAGTGACTTTATGATTTGTTGAATTGCAGTTATGGTGTTACTGGTAAAAACAAGAAGAAGAAGAAGAAGTACGACTTCACAATTTCTGTGAAGAAACATAGCAGTTGGCTGTAAGACATAAGATGTAAGACATAAGAGGTAAGGTATAAGATGTAAGATGTAATATGTAGGGTATAAGATGTGATGTAAGGTATGAGGTATATGTAGTCAAGTAGATTTTTGGGAATAGTATTAAAAGGAAATACATTAGAGAGTAGGTTAAAGGTTAAGACTTTTTCTGTAAAGAAAAAGTCTCATTTGGGATATGGAGGAATGTAACAGAGTACCATCTCTGTTATGTTAAGAATTTAGAATGCACAGAATGTGCAGAATGGGGAAAGATATATTGAACGCGTGGGCACGAATGAGCTTCGGAAAACTAAGGGAGCTCACGGGTTCAACGGGGGACTTAGAGATGGGTGGTCCATACGAGCAGACATGTGAGTACCATCTCATGTTGACATTGTTGTAACTGCAACGAGGATTTCTTAATAAACTAGTTTTCTTCAAGATCGCTGCCTTGAGTGTTTACTATCGTCACGGCCATCATCCCATCCTGCACTGTTATAATATATATATATATATATATATATATATATATATATATATATATATATATATATATATATATATATATATATATATATATATATGAACGATGCGAATTAGTACACACACACACACACACACACACACACACACACACACACACACACACACACATATATATATATATATATATATATATATATATATACATTTTCGAATGTGTTCATAATAAAGTAATTGATTTACTGATTTAAATAAAGTAGGTGATTTTATAGTAGTGATGGACTGAATTTTGTGCACGGGTTAGCTTTCCCTATTAACAGTGTCCCTCGCCATCAGGCGAACCCACTCTGACTTCAGATGTACTTGTAATTAACGTCCCCAAGTCAAGGACGACAGGTCGACATTTTAGTCCAACTGTCTGATGTAGGTGACATATGCCTGGGTCATTGACATTGAGATGAGTGACCCCAGTAGCGAGACTACGAGAAAAACAACCAGCCATGAGAAATAATTGTGAGGGTGAGTGCAGACCCCCAGGGTGGATGGGGGGGAGAGAGAGTTTAGTTTTGGGTGAAGTCAGAGGACTGGAGGACAGTTGATGTTTTGGCGCCGAGCGGATCAGTGGGCTAATGAAGAGGGAGCTTCAACTGACTGCGGTCAGATCGTGGGTTGTGTTGTTCTCCCAGTTGTGAATGCAGGCCTAAAACCCAGTGGGGGTTGGATAGTTAATGGAGGCCTGAACCCAGAGTGGGTTGTATAGTGAGTAGAGGCCTGAACCCAAAGTGGGTTGGATAGCTAGCGGAGACTAGACCCAGTGTGTGGGTTGTGATGTGTGAGGTCCAGCTGTGTCTCTCCTAGCTGGATAACTGTCTTAGAAATTTGAGATTAAGCAGGCCGTGAGAAGACAGTGATGTGTGCGCGTTAAGTTGTGAGGAGGATATGGATATTCTATGGATTATATTGTTTCTGGATAATGAGTTATGTTCCGTTTGTCCGTGTTCTTTCTGCAATAAAGGATTACGTGCGCCAACTCAATCTTGTTTAATGACTGGTGAATGTGCACTGCGGGGGTGAGATATATTGTAAGACAGTTAGATAGCTCAATTGACACACCAGGAGTATCGTTACCTAGACAACGACCATATCACGCACTTATCATCAAGAACTTCGTGATATAGGGTTTGAACTGCTTACCTCGACATCAGCACACTGGATGTTTAAGAACACACGTTCTTATCCATTCGGCCATGCGGACCTGCATAAATATGTATGATATGAAGAATTGTGAAGATCCATGCGCCAAAAGAAGAAGAAATGATATGATATGAGGGTGTATGAATTAGAAAAATGGCAAGAGATTGGGAATCAACAAGAAATAAACCACAAAAACAACAATTAACAGAAATAACACTTAAATGACGGGCATCATTAAGGCATACTATTATGGGACTACATACAAAAGACAAGGAAAGCAGAGTGAAATTAAATATCTAATGCTTATCTCAGAAGGTACATATATACAAATCAAAGCTAATGTTTGCTTGATGATGATAATGACATGCGTAAGCTCAAAAACTGACAGAGCGGGCGTGTCAGCGAAGTCGACAGCTAACTGCGCCATTAATGTCACGCGCACCGTTGAACGCGGATTCGACACCTGCGAATGTCAGGGCAAGATTGGTCACCTATTCCTTCAGGTCTACAAAATATGATGGCGCTATGACAGCACGGACCCATAGCAAGATATTGCTTTGGGAAGACTTTTTAAAGACTCATTCCGCAAGATCCATGAATGATTTAAGTGTCATTGTTAATCATGTTTTTGTAGTTACCAAATATCAGCATACCAAGTATTGCATAAAACACGAAATGTGACTAACACATTATTTAAAGCGATCTAGTCAAGGGGACACGACTGCAACATTTGATGTCAGAGTGACAGTCTCAGAGTTATTTATCTTTTTCTGTTGATTTAAAAAATAATTATTATTATGATTAAAAGCAACCAACCCCAGTATTTATTGGCTGTTTGTGATTCAAAAGGCGTTGTTAGTTCAGTAGTGTTGCTATTGCTTACTGGATAACCGATGGCTCATACCACCGAAATCAACGCAAAGTGGTCTGCTTGCAAATCGTCGCTGTTGTATTGAAAATACAACATAATGCACAATTTATTGTCCGGTCTCACACATGAGTACATTTTGGTCTAAATGTTCGGACTCTTAATGCCTCCCCCCATGATTCTAAAACTTCACTGACACCTTACAGTTTTTGTGCTCTCCCCACTCACTCCCACCAAAAGCATAATATAACGCACGCGCGCGCGCGCGCACACACACACACACACACACACACACACACACACACACACACAAAGCCTCCTCCCAGCACAAAGTCTGGGTTGAATTGTAGGGACCGTGTGTTGCCAATCAACATAATCCCTCTCTCGGCCTGCCTAGTTTACTTTAGAGGAAGGGTAACAAAGATGCATCTGGAACAAGACAAGCTGCAGAATTGCCGGATCAGCAAAGCAATGCTTTAACTGTCCCGCCTGTCGGAACTTCGCTCCTAGACCAGTTGCCGACCAAGACTTAGGGCCTGGACTACCCTGCCATGACATGTTGTCTTTACACTGCACACACCAGGATAAGACATGTAGCCTGCCAATTGCGCTTCTCCGCCCGAAGCCTTTGGCGCAATGTTGGGTGTTGGGTTTGGTGAGCGCCTCTCAACATTTGGGGATAACAGAAAGCAGCTAATACCGTCTACTGTCATTCAGTAGCTCAGTCATACCTGACTAAGATCTGACTAGGGATGCCACAAAACACTTTACCATGACCGTTTAATCCTTCAGGAATGACCTTCCTCTTTGGTAGCGTTTTAGCACGATAATTAGTATATCATGGTAATAACACGGTTACTACCCCGTAATCATTGGTTCGAATGGGCAGAGGGGTTAAAGTTAACTGCATATCCTTTACAGGACGTAGCAGTCAACTTCATCATTCTTTGGCTGTTTGTGATTCCAGGGAAAGTTTACGTTTAGTAATTTGCCATTGTTTTCTGAAAGAGCGGCACTCATAACATTGTTTGGAAACCAACGCAAAGCGGCCTGCTTCCAAATCGCCCGCAGCTGTGTTTCGAACACGGTATGTGGGATTATGAATTGCATTCGTAACACCTTCGCCACAGAGCCGGCTTCCAGGTGGGGTTTGAAAATGGACCTGAACTGATCCCGGGTCGACCCCGCCTAAAATGGATACCAGAAAGTCTTGAGAAGTAATGGTTCTTCTTCTCTTCTTCTTCTTCTTCTTCTTCTTCTTCTTCTTCTTCTTCTTCTTCTTCTTCTTCTTCTTCTTCTTCTTCTTCTTCTTCTTCTTCTTCTCCTTCTTCTTCTCCTCCTCCTCCTCCTCCTTCTTCTTCTCCTCCTCCTCCTCCTCCTTCTTCTTCTTCTTCTTCTTCTTCTTCTTCTTCTTCTTCTTCTTCTTCTTCTTCTTCTTCTTCTTCTTCTTCTTCTTCTTCTTCTTCTTCTTCTTCTTCTTCTTTCGTTCGCTAGTTTACTCAGCGGTCCATAGAGTTTACCTTCTACTATCGTCTCTCTAGGTCAGAAGGTTTTCCTAAATATGTTGTTTTTTGGGCAGTCTTGGAGTATGTGCTCTGCTGTCTGCGACGCCAATCCACATGTGCGCATGGCTGATTCACCAATCTTGGATTGTGTATGCATGTGGTTGCGTAATCTATTGTGTCCTGTTCTGAGGCACAGAATAATGACTTGTTATGGTCTGTCCATAACGTCGTGGTCGTCTTGAGCAGGGTTTGGTGGCTTTCAGGCTGATTTGATCATTCATTTCTTTTGGTGGTACGTAACGGGCACATGAGAAGAAATGATCTGGAGAACTTGGTGACAACTGGTAAGATCGAGGGGAACAGACCAAGGGGAAGACCTAGAAGCAAGTACTTGGATGGCTTGGCCTTGTGGCATGGTTGAGACAGAAACACGGAGCTGATCCACGACTTTGGTGATCGAGTGAGATGGCAGAACATGACCGCCCACGCTTACCGGCATGGCACATGATAGATGGATGGAACGGGCACATCAGGTTGTTCTTCTTTTGCTCCTTCCTTAGCTAATCGATCAGCTCTCTCGATTACGTGTACTGCACAGTGGGATGGTATCCACTGTATGGTGACCTAATGCTGACTGCTAAGTTCAGAAAGTAGTGTCCTTAGTACTGGCAATTTCCCAGACAGGAGCGCCTCGAGTACTGATTTTGTACAGATGTAATGGTCACTGTCGGGGAGATTGACGACATCGTCTCCTGGAGTGCAGATTGATCTATAGAAATATGGGTCTAGCGTCATATTCCCAGCACACTTTAAAGCGTGTAATAGGGTCATCTACTTACTACTATTATCAACAATATAGCATTCCTGTTGCTGCTGTAGTTGTTCGTACTATGACTTTTACTGTTGTCTTTTAAAAATTGATGTTGATGTTGTTGTTACACTTGTTATTGTCTGTATTTGTTTGCTATTGTTGCGGCTGTATTTGATGTGGGTTTTTATTGTTATTGTTAATACTATTGTTTGCGGATGCTGCTGATTTTGTTACTATTGTTGCCGTAACATCTTTTGCACCGTTGTCGTTGTTATTGTTGGAGTTGTTAAAGTTCTCGCTGTTGTTGTTGTTGTTGTTGTTGTTGTTGTTGTTGCTTTTGTTCTTTACATTTTCTGTTGCTATAGTGATTTCACAAATGTTCGACCCGTATAAAAATTTATAACTTAGTAACGAAATTGAGGGAACATGATAAGAATTAACATATAATCTTATAATTCTTTACACCTCCCCCCCCCCCCCCCCCCCCTCACACACAACACAAAATTGTTCTGGAGATTATACAGCAGATCTCAATGTTTGTTTATAAGCGGTATATAATTTACGGGCCAGAGATGAAGTGCATATTATGAAATGTATTACACATTCGCACAGAAACAGCACACGAAGCCCATAAGAAGGCACTCTCCCGCTGTTTATACTTCACCTCGACACCGCAAGGTTCAAGAGGAACATGATGAGATGAGACATAAACAGCAGTTTTGTTAAATAATGAATATTCTCCGTAGTGCACGGGAATTTTCTTATGTGAAGCAAGCCACATAGTGAAACGGAAGTGTTACCCACATTGATGTGCATTACTGCAAACAAGTTTGGTAGCGTGAATTCAATACATTTTGGACAAAACATCAATTAAATTTCACCGCTTTCCATGATTTCAGTTGCCTTTGGACCTATCAAAGAAATAATCCTTGGGTGGAAGTAAATATAACACAACAGGAAAATGTTCATAAGGATGTAACAGATACTCTAAAATAAAAATGAACGTGAATGAGGGCAAACATTTGTGAACGCACTATAACTGTAGTATCTGCTGCTGTTGCCGTTGTTATTGTTACTGTTGTTGCTGCTGTTGTCACTTTTGTTATTGCTGTTTTTTTCTGCTGATGAAACCCTGTTTGTGCTAACTCTTGTATGAACAGCTTGGATGAGAAACTGTTTATGACTTAGTAGTATCTTGGGAGATAAGTAACATGCACATTTCTAAGTATACACGTATCAAATTGCTGAGCATGTTCGACAGGATTTTCACCTTGTACAGCTAGCAAAGAAGGGACTTCTGGCCCAGTGAGACGGTACTGCATTCAAAACTGTATAGAACAATAGAGGAACTTCAAAAACTGTTGAGTACATCACGAGAATTCGTCTGTTGGCGTAAGCATGAAAGAGCGTACGAGAGAAGAAGAAGAAGAAGAAGAAGAAGAAGAAGAAGAAGAAGAAGAAGAAGAAGAAGAAGTAGAAGAAGAAGAAGAAGAAGAAGAAGAAGAAGAAAGATCCTGAGATATCCGATAAGAGCTTGCAGCACCTGGGTGCCGGTCATCATCATCATGTTCCATGCCTGTAGGCGTGAGCGGTCACGTTTCGCCACATCACACGATCACCGGACTCGTCAATCAGGATAGTTTCTTGTCTCGACCATACCATGTGGCCAAGCTATTCAGATATTTACCTTTCTGCCTTCCTCTTGTTCTTTTCACCTCGACCTTGCCAGTTGTCACCAAGCTCTCCAATGTATATCTTCTCATAAAATGTCCAAAAATTTTGAATGTCTACGTCTAATTTCTCTAATCAGTTAACGGTTTTCAGTTGTTTCTTGTAGGACTTGGTCATTTGTTTTTCTGTCCGTCCATGATATTCTTTGCATTTTCATCAGTAAGCACATTTCCACAGCCATCAGATATATATCAGCGCGTCTGTTCATTGCCAATCATCAACCATCAACATGGGAAATTACCGTAATTCTCTAGCACTCTGGCAGCGTGCACAGCTTGATGTTCTCAGCAGGTTACATCACAATGGAGATCGTGGTCGATCTCCGCGTCGTTAACCAAACTAGTGTTTGGGAGACGAATAAACCTCACGGCCTATTTGGGACATCCCTTACCTCAGGACAATGGGTTGGAATGTGATAGCAATGACATACCTTAAACTCACGGAGAAAATGTGACTAAACCTCAGTCGATCTGTATGGGCTGTGCTGAATCTCCACCTGGTTATATCCTAATACAGACCTGATAGGCGAACTCATCTAGGACCAAAGAAATAGTTCTTCTTATAAGAAATTCCTCTGATAAGAGTTCAAGCATTTATTAATGCATTTACAACGTACAATACAATTTTGTTATTTACAACAGAAATTCGCTACATCCGAAATCTCCTTAAGGGGTTTGCACTCTATACCTTTCTGTAAATGTGCAGTTCCATCAACGGCCTCGCCTTGATTTCTGTAGCATGCGCTTGACGAGGTACAGCGAAACATGCCAGGCAAAAATTGTGCAATATATTGTTTGTGTCTTCATTATTCAACAACATATGTGCACTTGATGGTTGATTTGTTCCATTAATAACAATTTCGGTCAAAATGTTCGACTAACTGATTTTATGGAAACATGCACAGTGTCACTAGCCCAAATAGTTAGTATGCAAGACTTGACAGTGCTTCAAAATGGCACTCCACTTCTGATCTTGGTTATGAAGCTTTCTCCACCCGTGGTTGACACCATCAAAAGAACTGAAATATAAGCATTGTTTTTATGAGCATCCGTCAATTTCTATTGATGTGTTGACATTTTAAACGCTCACTTATTTGTGCTTATATCAGGCGACAAAACAATGACCGATTGTCTATATGCGGCCTGGAAAAATGGCACGCCTTTTGAATGTTGGTAATCAAACATGAATGACGTCAGATCTCTAGTGTTGCACATGACTGCATCACTGACAGGAACAACTAGCTACAAGAATAAAATTTAATGTTACATTTAGCATATTGTCTGTCCGTCCGTCCGTCCGTCCGTCCGTCCGTCTGTCTGTCTGTCTGTCTGTCTGTCTGTCTGTCTGTCTGTCTGTCTGAATCTCTCTCTCTCTCTCTCTCTCTCTCTCTCTCTCTCTCTCTCTCTCTCTCTCTATATATATATATATTATATATATATATATATATATATATATATATATATATATATATATATATATATATATATACTAGCAGACCCGGCCCGGCTTCGCCCAGACCCTGGTGGGGAGCATCTCATTTAATTCATATAAGTAGTCATATAAGCTCCCGTTCCCGACTATCTATCTGTCTGTATGTCTGTCTATCTGTCTGTCTGTCTGACCCGGCCCGGCTTCGACCAGATCCTGATGGGGAGCATCTAATTTAATTCATATAAGTAGTCATATAAGTTCCCGTTCCCGACTGTCTGTCTGTCTGTCTGTCTGTCTGTCTGTTTAATTCATATTTATTGGTTGCAGTTAGAACAACCTTAGATAAATGAAGACAATCTTACAAAAAGTATTAGAAAAAGCACTTGAAAGAGCTTTACATCAACAATTAACTTGGGTAAATGGAACGGCGACAGCAGCAGCAGCAGAAGAAGAAAAAGGAGGAGGAGGGAGGAGGAGGAGGAAGGAGGAGGAGGAGAGAGGAGGTTGAGGGAGGAGAAGGAGGGAGAAGGAGAGGAGGAGGAGGGAGGAGGAGAGAGGAAGAGGAGGGAGGAGGAGGAAGAGGGAGGTGGAGGAGGGAGGAGAAGCAGGGAGGATGAGGAGGATTAGGGAGGAGGAGGGGAGAGTAGAGGGAGGATGAGGGAGGAGGGGAGAGAGGAGGAGGACGGGGGAGGAGGAGGGAGGAGGAGAGTGAGAAGGAGGGGAAGATAACGGAGGAGGACGGAGGAGGAGAAGGGAGGAGGAGGGCAGAAGGAGGAGGAGGATGGAGGAGGGAGGAGGAGGGAGGAATATGAGAGGAGGTGGGGGAGGAAAGGAGGAGGAGGAGAAGTGGGAGGAGAAGGGGAAGAGGATAAGGCGGGGGAGGGAGGAGGAGGAGGGAAAGAGGAGAAGGAGGAGGAGGGAGGAGGAGGGAAGAAGAAGGGGGAGGAGGATTGGGAGGAGGAGGAGAGGAGGAGGAGGAGGGGGAAGATGGGTGAGTAGGAGGAGGAGGGGGAAGAGGAGGAGGAGGAGGTTATAAGGTATATGCCTGTATATAACTGTAGCGAAAAGGTCCACCTATTTGAGAAATATGCAACAATTTTACATATATAGAATTATTAGAAGTTATGTCCCGGCATGGCTTCGCCCAGCTCCTGGCGGGGAGCGTCTCATTAAATTCATACAACAACAAAAAAGTTACTTAAAAGAATGTACTTCCAAACACCATCCATTATTTTTTAATAAACATTGTTTTTAATAACCGACATGACTGTAGATAACTTCTTTAAGCATAAAAAGATGAGTTAGAATGTTATGCATTATGCATTATTTTTATGAAAACGTTGAAAATGCTTTAAAGATTGTATCATTATTGATTATAACTCACATGCTCGTAAATAACTATAGACAAAGCGTTTATAAATCTTTGAAAACGATGCAACAATATAACTATAAGTTAAATAGCAATATTATTAAAAGTTATGCCCCTTGAAATAAATTTTCTAGAGTTAAGTCCCCTCGCTATATAGAAATTATAATGAAAAATGAAAAATTAAATAATATTAAGTAAGTAGCCGATTTCACACTAAAAAAATATGACAGTTGGCAGTGCGGGAATGAGAGGAAGACGTAGAAAATTTCATCTCAATCGGATGGACCATTCGCGAACGCATAAAGCTCCCGTTCCCGACTGTCTGTCTGTCTGTCTGTCTGTCTGTCTGTCTGTCTATCTGTCTGTCTGTCTGTCTGTCTGTCTGTCTGTCTGTCTGTCTGACGCTGCCCGGCATCGCCTAGCTCCTGGTGTGGAGCATCTAATTTAATTCATATAAGTAGTCATATAAGCTCCCGTTCCCGTTCCCGACTATCTATCTGTCTGTCTGTCTATCTGTCTGACCCGGCCCGGCTTCGCCCAGTCCCTGATGGGAAGCATCTCATTTAATTCATATAAGTTCCCATTCCCGACTATCTGTCTGTCTGTCTGTCTGTCTGTCTGTCTGTCTGTCTGTCTGTCTGTCTGTCTGTCTGTCTGTCCCTACCTCTCTGTCTGTCTGTCTGTCTGTCTGTCTGTCTGTCTGTCTGCCTGTCTGTCTAATCATTTATTGGTTGCTGTCAGAACAACCTTAGATAAACGAAGACCAACTTACAAAAAGCATTAGAAAGAGCACTTGAAAGATCTTTACATCTTCCCCCAACAATTAACTTGGGTAAATGGAGCGGTGGCAGCAGCAGCAAAAGAAGAAGAAAAAGGAGGAGTAGGAGGAGGGAGGAGGAAGAGGGTGGAGGAGAGAGGAGGAGGGAGGAAGATATAGGCGGACAGAGGAGGAGGGAGGAGGAGGAGTAGTGAGGAATAGGAGGGAGGAGGAGGGATTAGGAGGAGGAGTGGGAAAGAGGAGGAGGAGGAGGGAGGAGGAGGAGGGAGGAGGAGGAAGGAGGAGGGAGGAGGTGGAGTGATAAGAAGGATGAGGAAGAGGTAGAAGGAGGAGGGAGAATGAGGATGGAGGACGGAGAGGGAGGAGGGGGAGGAAAAAGGAGGAGGAAGAGGGAGAAGGAGGGAGAAGGAGGAGGGAGGGGGAGAACGCAGGAGGAGGAGGGGAGGAGGAGGAGGGAAAAGGTGGAGGGAGAAGGAGGAGGGAGGAAGAGGTAGAAGGAGGAGGGAGAAGGAGGAGGAGGGGGGAAAGAGGAGAAGGAGGAGGAGATAGGAGGAGGAGCGAGGAGGTAGGAGGAGGAGGAAGAGGGAGGAGGAGGGACGAAGAGATTGGCGGAGAGAGGAGGAGGGAGGAGGAGGAATAGGGAGGAATAGGAGGGAGGAGGGATTAGGAGGAGGAGTGGGAAAGAGGAGGAGGAGGAGGGAGGAGGAGAGAGGAGGAGGAGGGAGGAGGAGGAAGGATGAGGGAGGAGGTGGAGTGATAAGAAGGATGAGGAAGAGGTAGAAGGAGGAGGGAGAATGAGGATGGAGGACGGAGAGGGAGGAGGGGAAGGAAAAAGGAGGAGGAAGAGGGAGAAGGAGGGAGAAGGAGGAGGGAGGGGGAGAACGCAGGAGGAGGAGGGGAGGAGGAGGAGGGAAAAGGTGGAGGGAGAAGGAGGAGGGAGGAAGAGGTAGAAGGAGGAGGGAGAAGGAGGAGGGAGGAGAAGGATGGGGAGGAGGAGGAATGATGAGGAGGGAGGAGGAGGTAGAAGAGGAGGAGGAGGGAGGAGGAGGAGGGAGGAAAAGGGAGGAAAAGGGAGGAGGTAGTAGGATGGAGCAGGTAGAGGGAGGAGGTAGAGGGAGGAGGTAGGAGGAGGAGGAATGAGGAGGAGAGAGAAGGAGGCAGGAGGAGGAAGAGGGAATAGTAGGAGGAAGAGATAGGAGGAGGATGGAGGAGGGAGGAGGAGGGAGAAGGCGGAGGGGAAGAGGAAGAGTGTAGGAGGAGGAGGAGAGAGGAGGAGGTGGAGGAAAAGGGAGAAGGAGGAGAGAGGAAGGAGGAGGAGGAGGTAGAGGGAGTAGGAAGAGGAGGAGGAGAGAGAAGGAGGAGTGTGGAGGGAAGAGGTAGAGGGAGGAGGAGAAGAGAGGAGGAGGGAGTTCGCCATTCCGAATTCATACTCGTCTATGTTTTGTGATTTCGGTCCTTCCATTGATTGTTCTTCCCTTCTACATGACTGTAGATAACTTCTTTACACATAAAAAGATGAATTGTTATTGATATTGCCGTGGCATGGAGGAATATCAGCAGCAGAGTTGATCCAGAAAACCAAAGACCGAGATCTATGGAGAGCCATGAACGCTTACGCCAGCCGGCACGGCACTTGATGATGATGATTGCCGTGTGACGTTTCTGTGTAGTCATGTCATTTTCTTCGCTTTTCCTAGCGTTGTGGTTCGGGGATTTTTTCATCATCATCATCATATATTTACGTACGTATTTAGGGAGGGGGAGGAGGGAGGAAGAAGAAGAAGAAGAAAAAATATGACAGTTGGCAGCGCGGGAATGGGAGGAAGACGTGTAGAAAATTTCATCTCAATTGGATGGACCGTTCGCGAACGCATAAAGGACAAACGTACAGACAGACGGAGATTCTCTTTTATATATAAGATACTAGCTGACCCGGCCCGGCTTCGCCCAGCTCCTGGTGGGGAGCATCTCATTTAATTCATATAAGTAGTCATATAAGTTCTCGTTCCCGTTACCTACTGTCTGTCTGTCTGTCTGTCTGTCTGTCTGTCTGTCTGTCTGTCTGTCTGTCTGTCTGTCTGTCTGACTGTCTGTCTGTCTGTATGCATGTATGTATGTCTGTCTTTCTGTCTGTCTGTCTGTCTGGCCCGGCCCGGCATCGCCCAACTCCTGGTGTGGAGCATCTCATTTAATTCATATAAGTAGTCATATAAGCTCCCGTTCCCGTTCCCAACTATCTATCTGTCTATATGTCTATCTGTCTGTCTGTCTGTCTGTCTGTCTTTCTGTCTGTCTGATCCGGCCCGGCTTCGCCCAGCCCCTGATGGCGAGCATCTCATTTAATTCATATAAGTAGTCATATAAGTTCCCATTCCCGACTGTCTGTCTGTCTGTCTGTCTGTCTGTCTGTCTGTCTGTCTGTCTGTCTGTCTGTCCCTCCCTCTCTGTCTGTCTGTCTGTCTGCCTGTCTGTCTAATCATTTATTGGTTGCAGTTAGAACAACCTTAGATAAACGAAGACCAACTTACAAAAAGCATTAGAAAGAGCACTTGAAAGATCTTTACATCTTCCCCCAACAATTAACTTGGGTAAATGGAGCGGCGGCAGCAGCAGCAGAAGAAGAAGAAAAAGGAGGAGTAGGAGGAGGGAGGAGGAAGAGGTGGAGGAGGGAGGAGGAGAGAGGAGGAGGGAGGAAGTTATAGGCGGAGAGAGGAGGAGGGAGGAGGAGGAGTAATGAGGAATAGGAGGGAGGAGGAGGGATTAGGAGGATTAGAGGGGAAAGAGGAGAAGGAGGGGGAGGGAGGAGGAGAGAGGAGGAGAAGATAGGAGGAGGAGGAAGAGGGAGGAGGAGGGAGGAGGAGGAGGGACGAAGAGATAGGCGGAGAGAGGAGGAGGGAGGAGGAGGAGTAGGGAGGAATAGGAGGGAGGAGGAGGGATTAAGAGGAGGAGGGGGGAAAGAGGAGAAGGAGGAGGAGGGAGGAGGAATGAGGAGGTGGAGTGATAAGAAGGAGTGAGGAAGAGGTAGAAGGAGGAGGGAGAAGGAGGAGGGAGAAGGAGGATGGGGGAGGGAGAGGGAGGAGGGGGAGGAAAGGGAGGAGGAAGAGGGAGAAGGAGGAGGGAGGGGAGACGCAGGAGGAGGAGGGTAGGAGGAGGAGGAGGTGGAGGGAGAAGGAGGAGGGAGGAAGAGGTAGAAGGAGGAGAGATAAGGAGGAGGGAGGAGAAGGATGGGGAGGAGGACGAATGATGAGGAGGGAGGAGGAGGAAGGAGGAGGAGGAGATAGAGGGAGGAAGAGGAGGGAGGAGGAGGAGGAGGGAGAAGCCGGAGGGGAAGGGGAAGAGGGTAGGAGGAGGAAGAGAGAGGAGGTGGAGGAAAAGAGAGAAGGAGGAGGAGGTAGAGGGAGGAGGAAGAGGAGGAGGAGTGTGGAGGGAAGAGGTAGAGGGAGGAGGAGGGAGGAGGAGAAGAGAGGAGGAGGGAGTTCGCCATTCCGAATTCATACTCGTCTATGTTCTGTGATTTCGGTCCTTCCATTGATTGTTCTTCCCTTCTACATGACTGTAGATAACTTCTTTACACATAAAAAGATGACTTGTTATTGATATTGCCGTGGCATGGAGGAATATCAGCAGCAGAGTTGATCCAGAAAATCAAAGACCGAGATCTATGGAGAGCCATGAACGCCTACGCCAGCCGGCACACAGCACTTGATGATGAAGATTGCCGTGTGCCGATTCTGTGTAGTCACGTCATTTTCTTCGCCTTCCCTAGCGTTGTGGTTCGGGGACTTTTTCATCATCATCATATATTTACGTACGTATTTAGGGAGGGGGAGGAGGGAGGAGGAGGAAGAAGAAAAAATATGACAGTTGGCAGCGCAGGAATGGGAGGAAGACGTGTAGAAAATTAAATTTCATCTCAATCGGATGGACCGTTCGCGAACGATAAAGGACATACATACAGACAGACGGAGATTCTCTTTTATATATAAGACTAGCTGACCCGGCCCGGATTCGCCCAGCTCCTGATGGGGAAAATCTCATTTAATTCATATAAGTAGTCATATAAGTTCTCGTTCCCGTTACCGACTATCTGTCTGTCTGTCTGTCTGTCTGTCTGTCTGACCCGGCCCGGCTTCGCCCAGCCCCTGATGGGAAGCATCTCATTTAATTCATATAAGTAGTCATATAAGTTCCCGTTCCCGTTACCGACTATCTGTCAGTCAGTCAGTCAGTCAGTCTGTCTGTCTGTCTGTCCGCCCAGCTCCTGGTGTGGAGCATCTCATTTAATTCATATAAGTAGTCATATAAGTTCCCGTTCCCGACTGTCTATCTGTCTGTCTGTCTGTCTGTCTGTCTGTCTGTCTGTCTGTCTCTCCCTCCCTCTCTGTCTGTCTGTCTGTCTGCCTGTCTGTCTAATCATTTATTGGTTGCAGTTAGAACAACCTAGATAAACGAAGACCAACTTACAAAAAGCATTAGAAAGAGCACTTGAAAGGTCTTTACATCTTCCCCAACAATTAACTTGGGTAAATGGAGCGGCGACAGCTGCAGCAGCAGAAGAAGAAAAAGGAGGAGTAGGAGCTGGGAGGAGGAAGAGGGAGGTGGAGGAGGGAGGGAGAGATAGGCGGAGAGAGGAGGAGGAGGGAAGAGGAGGGAGGAGTAGGAGTAGGGAGGAATAGGAGGGAGGAGGAGGGATTAAGAGGAGGAGAGAGGAGGAGGAGGTAGGAGGAGGTAGGAAGGAGGAGGGAGGAGGAGGAGGGAGGAGGTAGAGGGAGGAGGAGGAGGAGGAGAGAGGAGGAGGAGAGATGAGGAGGAGGGAGGAGGAGGGAGGAGGGGGATAAGGGAGGAGGAGGAGGAGGGAGAAGGAGGAGGATGTGGGAGGATGAGGGGGAGGATGAGGGGGGAAGGATGGAGGAGGGAGGAGGAGGAGAAGGGAGGAGGAGTGATTAGGAGGAGGAGGAGGGAGGAGGAGAGCAAGGAGGAGGGGGAGGAGGAGGGGAGGAGGAGGGAGAAAGGAGGAGGAGGGGAGGAGGAAGAGGGAGGAGGGAGGAGGAAGAGGGAGGAGGAAGGAGAAGGAGGAGGGAGGATGAGGGAGGAGAAGAACGCAGGAGGAGGAGGGGGAGGAGGAGGAGGGAGAAGGAGGGAGAAGGAGGAGGAGGAGAGAGGAGGAGGAGGAGGAGGCGGAAGGAGGAGGAGGAGGGAGGAGGAGGGAGGAGGTAGAGGGAGGAGGAGGAGGGAGGAGAAGGAAGGGGAGGAGGAGAAGGGAGGATGAGGAAGGAGGAGGAGGAAGAAGCAGGAGGAGGAGGGATGTGGAGGGAGGAGGAGGTAGAGGGAGGAGGAGGAGGGAGGAGGTAGAGGGAGGAGGAGGGAGGAGGAGAGAGGATGAGGAGGGAGGGAGGAGAAGAGGAGGAGGAGGGAGGAGGAGGGAGGAGTAAGGGGAGGAGTGAGGAGATAGGAGGAGGAGGGAGGAAAAAGGCGAGGAGGAGGAAGGCGGAGGAGGGATGATGGGGAGGAAGTAGGTAGGAGGGAGGGAGGAGGGAGTAGGAGGAATGGGAGGAGTGAAGACGAGGAGTGATTAGGAGGAGGGAGGAAGGCCGAGGCGGAGGAGGAGGAAGAGGAGGAGGAGTAGAAGAGGAGGAGGAGGAGAGGAGGGAGGAGAGGAGGAGGAAGAAGGAGGAGGAGGAGGAGAGAGAGGAGGAAGAGGAGAGGAGAGGAGGAGGAAGGGAGAGGGAGGAGGAGAAGGAGGAGGAGAGGAGGAGGAGGAGGAGGAGGGAGGGGAGGAGGAGGAGGAGGGAGGAGGAGGAGGGGAGGGAGGAGGAGGGGGGAGGAGGTAGAGGGTGGAGGATGAGGAGAGAGGAGGAGGAGGAGGAAGTGAGGGGGAGGGGGAGGATGGAGCATGAGGAGGGAGGAGGAGGAAGAGGGAGTAGGAGGAGGAATGTGGAAGGAGGAGGGAGGAGGTAGAGGGAGGAGGAGGAGGGAGGAGGAGAGAGGAGGAGGAGGTAGGAGGAGAAGGGAGGAAAAGGGAGGAGAATGAGGAGAAGGGATGAGGGGGAGGACGTAGGAGGAGGAGGGAGTAGGAGGAGAGAGGAGGAGAAGGGAGGAGGAAGGAAGAGGAGTGATTAGGAGGAGGGAGGAGGGCGAGGAGGTAGGAGGAGGAAGAGTTAGTAGGAGGGAGGAGGAAGGAGGAGGGGGAAGGAGGAGGAAGAGGGAGGAGGAGGGAAGAGGAGAAAGAGGGAGGAGGAGGATGGAGGAGGGAGAGGGAGGAGAGGGAGGGGAAGAGGAAGAGGGTAGGAGAAGGAGGGGGGAGAGGAGGAGGAGGAATATAATGCATATGCCTGTAGATAACTGCAGCGAAAAGGTGGGTCTGTCTATCTATCTGACCCGGCGTGGCTTCGCCCAGCTCCTGGCGGGTAGCGTCTCATTAAATTCATACAACAACAAAAAAGTAACTTAAAAGAATGTCCTTCCACACACCATCCATTATTTCTAATGAAAACTGTTTTTAATCACCTGCATGACTGTAGATAACTTCTTAAGCATAAAAAGATGAGTTACAATGTTATGCATTATGCATTATTTTTATGAAAACTTTGAAAATGCCTTAAAGATTGTATCATTATTTATTATAACTCATATGCCGGTACATAACTATAGACAAAGAGTTTATAAATCTTTGAAAACGATGCAACAATATGACTATAAGGTATATAGCAATGTTATTAAAAGTTATGCCCCTTGAAATAACTTTTCTAGAGTTAAGTCCCCTCGCTATATATAAATTATAGTGAAAAATGAAAAATTAAATAATATTAAGTAAGCAGCCGATTTCACACTAAAAAAATATCACAGTTGGCAGCGCGGGAATGAGAGGAAGACGTGTAGAAAATTTCATCTCAATCGGATGGACCTTTCGCGAACGCATAAAGGACATACATACAGACGGAGATTCTCTTTTATATATAAGACTAGCAGACCCGGCCCGGCTTCGCCCAGACCTTGGTGGGGAGCATCTAATTTAATTCATATAAGTAGTCATATAAGCTCCCGTTCCCGACTATCTATGTATCTATCTATCTATCTATCTATCTATCTATCTATCTATCTATCTATCTATCTATCTATCTATCTATCTATCTATCTATCTATCTATCTATCTATCTGTCTGTCTGTCTGTCTGTCTGTCTGTCTGTCTGTCTGTCTGTCTGTCTGTCTGTCTGTCTGACCCGGCCCGGCTTCGCCCAGACCCTGATGGGGAGCATCTAATTTAATACATATAAGTAGTCTTAGAAGTTCCCGTTCCCGACTGTCTGTCTGTCTGTCTGTCTGTCTGTCTGTCTGTCTGTCTGTCTGTCTGTCTGTCTGTCTGTCTGTTTAATTCATATTTATTGGTTGCAGTTAGAACAACCTTAGATAAACGAAGACCGACTTACAAAAAGCATTAGAAAAAGCACTTGAAAGAGCTTTACATCTTCCCCCAACAATTAACTTGGGTAAATGGAACGGCGACAGCAGCAGAAGAAGAAACAGAAGGATGATGGAGAAAGAGGAGAGGAGGAGGAAGAAAGGGGAGGAGGAGGAGGGAGGAGGAGAGAAGATAGGAGGTGGAGGGAGGAGGAGGGAGGAAAGGGAGGAGAGGTAGGTTGGAGGAGAGGAGGAGGGAGGAGGAAGAGAGAGGAGGAGGAGGGAGGAGGAAGAGGGAGGTGGAGGATAGAGGAGGAGGGATTAGGAGGAGGAGGGAGGAGGAGGAGGGAGGAGGAGGAGGGAGGAGGGATGATGAGGAGGATTAGGGAAGAGGAGGAGGGGAGAGTAGAGGGAGGATGAGGGAGTAGGAGGGAGGAGGAAGAGGGAGGAGGAGGGGAGAGAGGAGGAGGAGGAGAATGGGGGAGGAGGAGGAGTGAGGAGGATGGGGAGGAGGACTGAGGAGGAGGGAGGAGGAGGTAGAGGGAGGAAGAGGGAGGAGGAGAGAGGAGGAGAAGGGAGGAGGAGAAGGGAGGAGGAGTGAAGAGGAGGGGATGAGGAGAGCGATGAGGAAGGAAGAGGGAGGAGGATGGGAGGGGAAGATGAGGGAGGAGGAGGGAGGAGAAGGGAGGAATAGGGGAGGAGGAGGGGGAGTAAGATGAGAGGAGGAGTGGAGGGGGAGGAGGAGGAGAAGTGGGAGGAGGAGGGGAAGAAGAGAAGGAGGAGGAGGGAAGAGGAGGGAAAGAGGAGAAGGAGGAGGTGGAGGAAGAGGAGAGGAGGAGGAGGAGGAGGAGAGGGGGAAGATGGGTGAGGAGGAGTTGGAGAAAGAGGAGGGGGAAGAGGAGGAGGAGGAGGTTATAACGTATATGCCTGTAGATAACTGTAGCGAAAAGGGCCACCTATTTGAGAAATATGCAACAATTTTACATATATAGAATATAGAAGTTATATATATATATAGAATATAGAAGTTATCACCCGGCGTGGCTTCGCCCAGCTCCTGGCGGGGAGCGTCTAATTAAATTCATACAACAACAAAAAAGTTACTTAAAAGAATGTGCTTCCAAACACCATCCATTATTTTTTAATAAAAATTGTTTTTAATAATCGACATGACTGTAGATAACTTCTTTAAGCATAAAAAGATGAGTTACAATGTTATGCATTATGCATTATTTTTATGAAAACGTTGAAAATGCCTTAAAGATTGTATCATTATTTATTATAACTCATGTGCTCGTAAATAACTATAGACAAAGAGTTTATTAATCTTTGAAAACGATGCAACAATATGACTATAAGTTATATAGCAATGTTATTAAAAGTTATGCCCCTTGAAATAACTTTTCTAGAGTTAAGTCCCCTCGCTATATAGAAATTATAATGAAAAATGAAAAATTAAATAATATTAAGTAAGTAGCCGATTTCACACTAAATAAATATGACAGTTGGCAGCGCGGGAATGAGATGAAGAAGTGTAGAAAATTTCATCTCAATCGGATGGACCGTTCGCGAACGCATAAAGCTTCCGTTTCCGTTCCCGGTCCCGACTGACTGACTGACTGTCTGTATGTCTGTCTGCCTGACCCTGCCCGGCATTGCCTAGCTCCTGGTGTGGGGCATCTAATTTAATTCATGTAAGCAGTCATATAAGCTCCCATTCCCGTTCCCGACTATCTATATGTCTGTCTGTCTATCGGTCTGTCTGTCTGTCTAACCCGGCCCGGCTTCGCTCAGTCCCTGATGGGGAGCATCTCATTTAATTCATATAAGTTCCCGTTCCCGACTATCTTTCTGTCTGTCTGTCTGTCTGTCTGTCTGTCTGTCTGTCTGCCTGTTTGTCTAATCATTTATTGGTTGCGGTTAGAACAACCTTAGATAAACGAAGACCAACTTACAAAAAGCATTAGAAAGAGCACTTGAAAGATCTTTACATCTTCCCCCGACAATTAACTTGGGTAAATGGAGCGGCGGCAGCAGCAGCAGAAGAAGAAGAAGAAAAAGGAAGAGTAGGAGGAGGGAGGAGGAAGAGGGTGGAGAAGGGAGGAGGAGGAGGAGGGAGGAAGAGATAGGCGGTGAGAGGAGGAGGGAGGAATAGGAGGGAGAAGGTGGGAGGAGGAGGGATTAGGAGGAGGAGGAGGGAAAAAGGAGGAGGAGGGAGGAGGAGGGAGAAGGAGGAGGAGGAAGAAGGAGGAAGAGGGAGGAGGAAGGATGAGGAGGGAGGAGAGAGGAGAGAGGAGGAGAGAGGAGGAGGGAGAAGGAGTAGGAAGGAGTAGGAAGAGAGAGAAGGGAGAAGAGGAGGGAGGAAGAACAGGGAGAAGGAGGGAGAAGGAGGAGGAGGGAGAAGGAGGGAGGAGGAGAACGCAGGAGGAGGAGGAGGGAGAAGGAGGAGGACGGAGGAGGAGGAGGGAGGAGGTGGAGGGAGAAGGAGGAGGGAGGAAGAGGGAGAAGTAGGAGGGGGAGGGAGGAGAAGGAGGGTTGGAGGAGGAGGAATGGGGAGGAGAGGAAGAGGGAGGAGGAGGGATGTGGAGGAAGGAGGAGGAGGGAGGAGGAGGAGGGAGGAGGAGAGAGGAGGAGGAGGGAGGAGGTAGGAGGAGGAGGAAGTGGGAGGAGGAGGGAGGAAGAGATAGGCGGAGAGAGAAGGAGGAGGGAGGAGGAGGTGGAGGAGGGATTAGGAAAAGAAGGGGGAAGAGGAGAAGGAGGAGGAGGATTGAGGAGGAGGGAAGAGGGACGAGGAGGAGAGAGGAGGAGGTATTAGGAGAAGGGAGAAGGAGGATGGAGGAGGGAGGAGGAAGGAGAGGGAGGAGGGGGAGGAGGGGGAGGAGGAGAGAGGAGGAAGAGGGAGGAGGAAGAGGGAGAAGGAGTGAGAAGGAGGAGTGAGGAGGAGAACGCAGGAGTAGGGGAGTAGGAGGGAGAGGGAGGAGCAAGGAGGAGGAGGAGGGAGGAAGTGGAGGGAGAAGGAGGATGGAGGAAGATGTAGACGAAGCAGGGAGAAGGAGGAGGGAGGAGGGAGAAGGAGGAGGAGGAATGATGAGGAGGGAGGAGGAGGAATAGGGATGTTGAGGAACGAGGAGGAGGGAGGAGGAGGTAGAGGGAGGAAAAGGGAGGAGGGAGGAAAAGGGAGGAGGGAGTAGGATGGAGGAGGTAGAGGGAGGAGGTAGGAGGAGGGAGAAGGAGGCAGGAGGAGGAAGAGGGAGGAGGAGGAGAAAGAGGGAGGAGGAGGATGGAGGAGGAAGAGAAGGGAGGAGGAGGGAGGAGGCGGAGGGGAAGAGGAAGAGGGTATGAGGAGGAGGGGGAGGAGGAGGGAGAAGGAGGAGAGAGGAGGGAGGAGGAGTTGGAGGAGGTAGAGGGAAGAGGAGGAGGAGGAGGAGGAGAGAGGAGGAGGAGGGTGGAGGGAGGAGGTAGAGAGAGGAGGAGAAGAGAGGAGGAGGGAGTTCGACATTCCGAATTCATACTCGTCTATGTTCTGTGATTTCGTTCCTTCCATTGATTGTTCTTCCCTTCTACATGACTGTAGATAACTTCTTTACACATAAAGAGATGAATTGTTATTGATATTGCCGTGGCATGGAGGAATATCAGCAGCAGAGTTGATCCAGAAAACCAAAGACCGAGATCTATGGAGAGCCATGAACGCCTACGCCAGCCGGCACGGCAGTTGATGATGATGATTGCCGTGTGACGATTCTGTGTAGTCACGTCATTTTCTTCGCTTTTCCTAGCGTTGTGGTTCGGGGAATTTTTCATCATCATCATCATATATTTACGTACGTATTTAGGGAGGGGGAGGAGGGAGGAGGAGGAAGAAGAAAAATAATATGAAAGTTGGCAGCGCGGCAATGGAGAAAGACGTGTAGAAAATTTCATCTCAATCGGATGGACCGTTCGCGAACGCATAAAGGACATACATACAGACAGACTGAGATTCTCTTTTATATATAAGATACTAGCTGACCCGGCACGGCTTCGCCCAGCTCCTGGTGGGGAGCATCTCATTTAATTCATATAAGTAGTCATATAAGTTCTCGTTCCCATTCCCGACTATCTGTCTGTCTGTCTGTCTGTCTGTCTGTCTGTCGTCTGTCTGTCTGTCTGTCTGTCTGTCTGTCTGTCTCTCCCTCCCTCCCTCTCTGTCTGTCTGTCTGTCAGTCTAATAATTTATTGGTTGCAGTTAGAACAAGCTTAGATAAACGAAGACCAACTTACAAAAAGCATTAGAAAGAGCACTTGAAAGATCTTTACATCTTCCCCCAACAATTAACTTGGGTAAATGGAGCGGCGGCAGCAGCAGCAAAAGAAGAAGAAGAAGAAGAAGAAGAAGAAGAAGAAGAAGAAGAAGAAGAAGAAGAAGAAGAAGAAGAGAAGAAGAAGAAGAAGAAGAAGAAAAGGAGGAGTAGGAGCTGGGAGGAGGAAGAGGGAGGTGGAGGACGGAGGAGGAGGGAGGAAGAGATAGTCGGAGAGAGGAGGAGGAGGAGGGAGGAGGAGGGAGGAGGAGGAGAAGAGATGAATAAGAGGGAGGAGGAGGGATTAATAGGAGAAGGGAAGAGTAGGAGGGAGTAGAAGGGAAGAGGAGGAGGATGAGGGAGGAGGAGAGGGGAGGAGGAGGAGGAGGAGGGAAAAGGAGGAGGGAGGAGGGGGAGGAGGAGGGAGAAGGAGGGAGGGAGGAGGGGAGGGGGAGGAGGAGAGGGGAAGAGGAAGAGAGAGGAGGAGGTGGAGGGAGAAGGAAGTGGAGGGAGAAGTTGGAGGGAGGAGGAGGGAGGAGGAAGAGGGAGAAGGAGGGGGAGGAAGAGGAGGGAGGATGAGGGAGGAGGAGAAAGAGGGAGGAGGAGAAAGAGGAGGAGGAGGGAGGTAGAGGGAGGAGGAGGAGGAAGGAGGATGAGGGATGATGAGGACGGAGGAGGAGAGGTGGAGGAGGGGGAGAAGGGAGGAGGAGGGAAGAAGAGGGAGGAGGAGGAGAGAGGAGGAAGGATGAGGGGGAGGAGGGAGGATTATGAGGAGGGAAGAGGAGGAGGGAGAGGGAGGAGGAAGGAAGAGGAGTGATTAGGAGGAGGGAGGAGTAGGAGGATGGAGGAGGAGGAGGAGGAGGAGGAGAAAGAGGGAGGAGGAGGGAGAGGGAGGAGGGGAAGAGGAAGAGGGTGGGAGGAGGATTATAACGCATATGCCTGTAGATAACTGCAGCGAAAAGGTGGGTCTGTCTATCTATCTGACCCAGCGTGGCTTTTGCCCAGCTCCTGGCGGGTAGCGTCTCATTAAATTCATACAACAACAAAAAGTAACTTAAAAGAATGTCCTTCCACACACCATCCATTATTTCTAATGAAACTGTTTTTAATCACCTGCATGACTGTAGGTAACTTCCTTAAGCATAAAAAGATGAGTTACAATGTTATGCATTATGCATTTTTTTATGAAAACTGTGAAAATGCCTTAAAGATTGTATCATTATTTATTATAACTCATATGCCGGTACATAACTATAGACAAAGAGTTTATAAATCTTTGAAAAACGATGCAACAATATGACTATAAGGTATATAGCAATGTTATTAAAAGTTATGCCCCTTGAAATAACTTTTCTAGAGTTAAGTCCCCTCGCTATGTATAAATTATAATGAAAAATTAGATAATATTAAGTAAGCAGCCGATTTCACACTAACAAAATATCACAGTTGGCAGCGCGGGAATGAGAGGAAGACATGTAGAAAATTTCATCTTAATCGGATGGACCGTTCGCGAACGCATAAAGGACATACATACAGACGGAGATTCTCTTATATATATATATATATATATATATATATATATATATATATATATATATATATATATATATATATATATATATATATAGAGAGAGAGAGAGAGAGAGAGAGACACACACACACACACACACACACACACACACACACACACACACACACACACACACACACACACGTGTTCCTAATTTATTTCTAATCTTTTTTACTTTATGTCATTATAGATTTCTATTCTTTATAAAAAGTCGCTTAAAAGTCGACAGGGTCGACTTCATCGCACCGAGTTTTATCCCACATGGCTCGGTCCCTTCCGCAGCGCGGAAAGCGATGCACAAAGCACGAACTCCGTAGCTTTTAGCGACGACCCACAGGAGTCTCCGAAACATTTAAATCATAAACCGAAGGGTGCGGCCCGGAATCGAACCCACAACCTTCAGAGCACGAGTCAAACGGTTTGACCACTTCGCCACAGAGACTCCCAAAGAAGTCCAAGTTGTTCACTTCGTTTTGTTTTATCCGTTTTATAGTTTATTTTATTAGCACTATGTCTATTAGCTATATTGTCTTTATTTAGTTTAATTTGTTAATGATTTTTTTTTTTCTTCTTCTTCTTCTTCTTCTTCTTCTTCTTCTTCTTCTTCTTCTTCTTCTTCTTCTTCTTCTTCTTCTTCTTCTTCTTCTTCTTCTTCTTCTTCTTCTTATTTAGTAGTGCTATACACTAGTATAACTTGTTATTATTTTTATGTTCTTTATTAATAGTATTACTTCCTTGATTTCAGCTTTGTAGATGTATCTAATTATTTGACTCTGTGACTTCTGCAGTATGTACCTGACGAGATGCAGCGAAATATGCCAGGTAATAAATCGTACAATCTATGGTTTGTGTCTTCGTTTTCAATTTTAGTAGTCCGTGTGAACTATTGGACTTTTTGTAAATCAACAGTGGTGTTTGAATGACCATGCTTTTGATAAGCATATGAGCGGACTCTTGAACATTTTTAGTAGCTCCATGAGATAATTATTTTTTGTGTTATAGTTTTATTCATGCATTATTTTGAGATGTTTAATTTCTGCTATGTCTCATGAGTACGCTCACCTGCTCTTTTCCCTATGTTACTCCGATATAATGTTTTAATGTTTACTCAGGATTTGTTTATTGCCATGTATTATATGACTTGAATTTTGATAGATGCCATGGATTAACATGGCTTATTGTTTTATATGTATAGTTTATGTGATGGAGAATAAACGTGGATTATGCCATGATGAAAGACATGGGTTATGGCGACATCTGTTATGTTTCCCTTGATGTCAGGGTTGATGCAGCTTATAGTCAGATGTCAGAAAGTGTTTGGATTGTTCGATTGATGGATTCTGACTATCAGATTGAGTGCTGATCAAGAGGTGTATGGCCTGGTTGATATTACTACTCTTGGCTCTTGATTTGCACACTAACCCCGTGGCATCCTTTTCTTTGATAACTGGTGGCAGGAAACGCCTGCTGGTTTACACACAGCCGAGTTGTACTACAGATAGATTTATGAGGCCGCGTGCACTATTATGACTGAACGACACCATCATCTCGACCTTGGTGACATATTTCCTTCTGCTTGGGTTGGTCATTAAGCTTTTCTATCTTGGACAGTCTATACTTGTTAATTACTTAGAATGAACTCAACATCGTTTGCTGAACAGAACACCAGTGTAGTTTTTCACAGTCTATTTTACTCAAACGATACATGACGCAGTCGAGAACATAATCATCTGTTCCACACAAAGTTTTACGAATATACGAAACACTATTCAAATAGCACAATTCTACAGAGCAGCGCAGTATACAGCCACTGCTTTGTTGACGAGGACTCCGTCCAACGATAACTGAAGCCCAAGTCTAACTGACTCTCTGGTGACGTTTTGTTCTCACCCAAAACGTCTAGCCTACTTATCACGTGTTTGTGAATAATTTCGTGATAACTCACATCACACGGTCTCCCTTTTGTCAACCCTCTCGTGCCATGTCCCCAACCCGTATCAACAGGACCGTGGCAAATATATACTTGTTATTTGGTGTTTAAGTTTTTATGTGTATTCTAATTTAGAATATAAATCAACACAACAACATTGCAGTAGAGTAGAATTTGGCGAGATAATCACTTGGACTTACAGTGAACAAAGAGTGAGTGTCCTCCTCTCTGTATTTCGGTAGTTTTCCTGTGCCCTACCGGCCTTCTGTTAGAAAACCTGGTCTTAGTATCTATCTCCACTCCTAGGGAGTCTTATCGAGCAATTTCGGGATTTCTTAAAACCAGTTGGCCTTTAGGATTTGGAAAATTCTTTCCAATATTTTCTTTAGGATACCACAAACCGGGTCGCTCCTCTCGTACAGATCACTATTTGTAGGCTATCGTCGGGTCTGTAGTAGTTGAGATTTGCATGCTTTTTATAACTATCAACAGATTCCCTGCCTCTAGAATGGATTAAAATGTTTAAAGAGGATTTCATGATTTAATGTTGGTCAATACTGATTACCTTACTTATGCTTATTAGTTATCAATGTATAAAATAATTCTTTGTTAGTAATTAGCGTGCTATCTCCTCTGCCTACTGAGTAGGTGCATATTCTGTTTTGGAATACCTATTCTAGTTTGAAATATATATTCTGTTTTGGAATATCAATTCTGTTTTAAAATATCTATCGATGAATAGCATTTTAGGCAGATAATATTGACTATTGGCAGAATAGGTATAAATTGTATAAAATGGCAGAAGCAGCTAAGTTAGGAAACAAGTTGATAGAAATGGGGAAACTGTTTGGTCTCCAAGGCTCTGAATTAGCGAAAGAATCAGAATAAAAAACATCAGAAGAATTTGAAAACACGAAAAGCTGAGGATGGATAAAGAGCTTTCACATGAAAAGCTGAGAATGGTAAAGGAACTTTCAGATGAAAAATTGAAATGGAAAAAGAATTAGATGAGAGTAAATTTCAGGCAGAATTAGAAAATAAGGAGAAAGATCGCCAGACTGAATTAGCCAGTGAAAATAAAGAGCGTCAGCATGCCATGGAAATGAAGAGTATTGAGAATGATCTTGAGATTAGGAGAATGGAGTTATGAAACAATCAAAATATCTGCGCACTTAATGCTAGCCCGATAGCAGAAGCAATTGTAGAAGTGTCTCCTCTTAAGACAGGTGCCATCGTCTTTCGTCTGGAACCATTTTCAGAGCATAGTCACAAGACTGCAAGTCGTTCACAGATTCAAACGGATGTGTGCTATATATGGCCCAGAAGAAAGTAAATGTAGCATCATGAGTTTTCAAGGATTGCATGGTATTGCCTATGAGGTGTTTTCCAGTCTGCGTCTGAAGGAACCTGATAACCATGAAGTTCTCAAGCGGGCACTGCATGCCAGATTTGAGGTTGATGCAGAAAGTTATTAGAAAAAGCACAACATTGTTAAGAAGGAGCCAGGGTAAAATTATTCCCAATTTATAGATAGATTGAAGACATATTTACACAAGTGGAGCACAATGGGTAAAGATGAGAAAACATATGAGGATTCACAGGAAATGTTTATCATAGATTAGTTGAAAGACAGAATGTCAGCTGATATGAAGGCATTCCTTACTCAGTATGGAGCCGAGAAACTGGATGCCATTATTACCATAGCAGAGAGATATGAAAAGTCACAGAAGGAATCTGCAGGTGCTCGTCAGACGACTATAGCTGCTTCATATGACAATTCTCAGAATTCCAGAGAAAATAATGGCAACAGTAATAGAGGGCCAAAACAAGGGAAGAAGACCAACACCACTCAAAATTTAGTCCAACGTGCATTGATAGAAGGAAAGTATACTGTCTGAAATATAATATTACAGAGCACCACACAAAGGACTGCCGTCGTGAACCCCTCCTACGCTCATACCGCTGCATGTATGGCAAAATCGGAAGTCAAGAAGGTGGAAGATGAACACTGATAACCATCCAGTCTGAGAGGGCCATAAACACACCATTTCAAGATTTTAAGTCATCGAATCAGTTACACTTAACGGATTCATTACCACATGTCTATATGACACTGGTATGTAATTCGACCCAATAGTTGCAGCTTCACTAGTGAACTCTGATAACGTCACTGAGGAAATTATTGAAATCAAGGGTCCTATAAAAAGCTCAGTCCCGATGTCATTACCCGTGGCAAAGGTAAACATAATTTCACGTTATGTCACTAGCGATATAAGATCAGCGTTCTTAGATGATCCAATCTACCCTGTGATATTGGATTTTCGCTATGCCTTTTAGGACATCCATCCGTTAATCATGTGCCATGCCGATAAACGTTGGTGGTCACGTGGCCAATCCATCAAGGTATTTACTTCTCGGTCTTTCCCTTGGTCTTCTCCCCTCGATCTTGCCAGCCGTCAACAAGTTCTCCAAAAATTTCTTCTTATAACATGCACACAAATTTTTGACTCTAAACGTCTAATTTCTCTAATCAGCTTACTAACTTCATTTTTTTTTCTTGAAGGACTTGTTCATTGGTTTTATTATTGATGAGTCTGCAACACGTGCTATTCCTGGCATCTGTAAAGAAGGTAATTTACCATTGCTTGACTTCCTAGCAGTGACAATTAGGTCGATGACAACAGCCATTTTTTCCCAAAAAGAGATCCTCTGCCTACCGTCGTGAAGCTGGATACCATAACCTACAACTATCTGTTGGCTGCTCTTCAACTTCATCCACCACCTGCACCCATGACTTCACGTAACCCTGATCAGGGGGCTATACGGGTACTCCATCTTGCCCAAGGGTGTCCCTAGGCTAGCAGAGGGAAGGAGGCACCTTACTTCTGCTTTGATAGAGAATACCCCTCCCCCGCCACCCGATTATTTCTAGGAGATTTAGGAGATCATGTGCAGCTTATTATGGTCTCAGCAACGACGACTAGACTGCAAGCTAGGAAAGCTGCAGCGGCGACAACTTTGACAAATCCTCAACCGCAGCCAAAGCAGCATACAGCACCTTACAGAATGTTTTCATAAACTGCCTAAAGCTCGTTCACCCCCACATAAAGGTGAATTGTATATGAAGAATGGACTTCTTCATAGAAAGGCAGGAAAGGAAGGACAGAAGCACGCACAACTCGTTGAACTTTCTACGCACAGAGCTCAAGTTCTGGATATGGGACATAGTCTACCATTCAGTGGAAATATGGGAATCAATGCTACTACGCTGTGATATATATGATTTTGATATGGGAGAAAATACCCACTTCAATGAGACTGACTAACTAGAAACCAAAAATTGACACAAAGGACTCCCTAGGGGTGGAGAATGAAAGTTTTCTGACAGAAGGTCATGAGAGCACAAGGATTATCCACATACAGAAGAGGAGACATCTCACTCTAAATACCTTGATGTGTATCTTATCCCCGTCATACACTGCTCTCATAATGACAGTCGTGATTGCGCCTTGTGGGAGCTTGTGTACACCTCGGAGGAGCAAATGGATCACCATAGTCTGGTAAGAATGAGGCAGAGAGGTGTGACGAGGGGATCTGGCCGACGATCGACGCTCAGAGGAAAGGCGAGACGGACATAAGTAGTAGGGGAGGATGGAAATGCATCGTTTTGAGCAATATATAATATAATAATATATAAGTCTTTATTTTCAAAGGGTTAAGAATTGGGCACGCAGGCCCGCTTATACGGGTTGATGTATTTGTATCTTTGGCAGAACTATTCTGCATAGTATATGAATATTTAGCTTTAAAGTGAAATCATTACTGCTGTACCGATCGGAAACACGAAGAATGACTAAAACAATATTTGGCTAACGAATTTTCCTACTATTTATAAGGTTGGATGAGCTAATTATAAGTTTGGTCAGTCTGTTATTTGATTTGGATAACATTTTATCATAGTCTTTATAAGTTTGAATGAAATATTTATAAGTTTGTCCATCGTCTGCCTATTGTATTACTTCGGTCGGCATATTTCTTGATTTTACTAGTATATTTTCTTATGCACCGTCAACACTAAAAACCAACAAGGGAACGTGATTATTATACATATCACTGTATTTACGTTATTTTGTAATTTAACTTGTAATAATGTACTTGAATTCTTTAAACTACTGCCTATTTAGGCCTCTCAAAACCTGTTGATCCGAGATGTAAACTCCATCACAGCTAATTAAGACAACCAATATTTCCGCCACAGAACCCCGTCGGAATTGAAGCTGTTACCTCCATATGATCTATGGTACCCTCTAGACCCGTATTGTTCTTTTTGGCCAGCTGTCTGTCGTTGGTACCCAGTGTATAAGACGCCTCTTTCTGGTAGGATTAGCCTGTCTATTGTTACCCTCTCAGATAGATTGTAATCTTTGGTTTCTAAAATAATGCTTCGCAGAGACGCAACATTTCATTTTAGCGTTATTTCATTGTTGGTTTTGTTGAGGGCCACGCGACCTATCCCGCATCGGTTATCTGTCATCTTCACTGGGTACCAAGTATCTGATTAATATCTCCAGATGGTACCACCACAGTTAAGCTACACATAGTCACTATTCCACCTCTGTTTGTGTGGAGAGAACGGTAAACAACTCCAGATCAGAATGAAGACACTCACAAGCTTTGGATTAACCCGCACCTTGAGGTTAATATTTGGGCTTCTAATACGGCACTTCGCAACTGCAAAAATGTCATTACCCTTCTTCAGTGTCTGATTTTGGTGAGGAGTAGGCGAAATCTGTAACACCAATTCTGTGTGGATATTATTATGGTAGCACGTCTATTTCGTTTTCTAAAGCTAGCTACCTTTGTTATCATTATATACCAGCCAGCCCTGTGTATATTTATTTACAAATACTTACATATTAACCGACCTCTCATTTGTCATTTTGGTTAATAATAACCGCAAAGTGTCTCTGTCTTTCATAGAACCTGTACTTTTGTATGACTGTGAAGCGGGCGCAATGAGCAGACAAGATGAAACACATCAGTGAAGATGTGAAAATATACATACCATGCCCAGATAGAACAACAAATAATCAAGTCCCATTAGAAACAAAGGAAAAACAGTATCTACAACATACTCTTTTCCACTCTTAATGTTTAAGTTTGAGCGAAATATGTCTTTTGTAGCGTGTGATATGAGGAAATGTGTTCTTAGAAATCACCTTGAATATATCTTCATATATACATATACTATGAAAATATATGTTGAAGCCGCAAATGTGACTTCAGGTCTTATATTAATTGTCGAATGAAACATGAACGCCAAGGATGAACTACATGGGCAGCCGTTAATGAATGTTTGTTGTTTATTAGTAGTTGTTTGAGTCGTTCTTCGTGTTTCCGATCGGTACAGCAGTAATGATTTCACCTTAAAGCTAAATATTCATATACTATGCAGAATGCTTCTGCTAAATATGTTCACAGGAACTGACATTAACATACTTATAAGCTTTTCTCACGCCGGTAGATCTCCGTTTTTTCGTCGTTTTATTAAATATTTCTAGTCAAATGTCTTCATTTAATTTCTGTAATAAAATAACTTCATCTAATTTAAATTGTCAACTGCCTTCATATAATTTATGTAATCAACAGACACTGCGCAGGATCTGCAATATTTAGTAGGAGGCGGTTGTTGCACACGGTGAACAACTAGGGTTAGAATTAAATTATAAAACGACACGGGTTATGATTGTCACTATGAAGAACGAAATACCATGATGTAATATACATGTAAGTGGGAATATTCTGAAACAAG
Organism: Cepaea nemoralis; assembly: GCA_014155875.1. Lineage (NCBI taxonomy): Eukaryota > Metazoa > Mollusca > Gastropoda > Stylommatophora > Helicidae > Cepaea > Cepaea nemoralis. The sequence goes on from JACEFZ010012159.1 coordinate 137,337, forward strand.
TGAATAGATAGATACAAGAATCTCGGAACATTCATAACAACTGATGGGAGATGCCTTGAAGAGATTAGCACAAGAATCGCCGTGGCGAAGATAACCTTTTGCAAGATGAAAAACATAACGACCAGCAAAAAGATGGCAATTGCTACGTGAAAAAGAGTGTTGCGGCGCTACATAGAATCTGTACTTTTGTATGAATGTGAAGACATTGAACAGTCCCGCTGAATCTGCTGGCTGTGGAACTTAGGTTTTTTGAGAAAAAAGCAAAGCGATACCGCTGGATTCGAACATCGGGGGCCTATGTTGGCTATAGTTAGCGACCAGGGGCGTGATTCGAACCGCCAATGATACCATTTAGCTCCGTTACACACTCGACTACTACTACACTACTCCACCACACCGTAGGACTCGAACCCGTCAAGCGCTATGGCAGCAACTAGACACCCCAGTTACACATTGATATCCCACCACAGCCCCTATGACCAACTACTTCTCACCGCTAAGCCCTCACCGCCTCTTAGTAGACATTTAAAAAGTCCCCGTCTAGGGTGGACACCGTTATCGACCAGCAGCGTGATTCGAACAGTAAATGATACCACTTAGCTCCGTTACACACTCGCCCACTGCCACACTACCCCACGACACGGTAGGATTCGAACCTGTCACCTCCAAATGAGAGGGTCTATGGTACCAACTTAACCCATTAGACACCCCACTTACACATTGGCGATACCCCGACACACTCTACCGAATTGGTTATCGCACCATCTGCAATGCGACTGTGGTACCAACTAGCCCAGTGTCTCAATTCATTTATCATTGTTTACATATACCGATGATCTGATTAAAAACGCCACCTATCGCCGACAGGTGTAATTTACAAACCACATTATTTCTGGTACGGACAATATCGACTTTTTGCTCACAGATGTTCGCCGATCTTACCAAAGATACAAATACATCAACCCGTATCAGCCTGAGCACACCAATCGATTATGCAAGCGTCTATACAAACAAGAAGCTAATTAATGCATTACACCGGCTGACATAGTCTGAATCAATTAGCAAACCTGGCGTCATAGTTATCGCGCTCATCTTCACTTAACCTGCCCACCTAGTTCAATTGATCTTTTCATTGTTAACCCCGATGCTCTGATTAAAAACGACAGCTGATACTTAAAAAACGAGGAAGGATCTGGAAGGTAGAGACATGTGGAAGGCAGGCCACAACCCACCCACCACGAGACATGAGACATAGACCCCACCAAGAGACATGAGACTAGAATGAGACATGAGATATATCTCATTGCTCAAAACGATGCATTTCCATCCTCCCCTACTACTGACATATAATCAGATTGCTACTGGAACTATTAGTGTTCGAACTCTTCGCTGGCTGCTGAGGATGGGGACGGAGCGCTTATGGGAATGTCCCGAGTGCTGCGATGTAAGTTGCTCAATCAATCAATCAATCAATAATGATAGTGTATGTGTGAAGTATTCATACATTTAACACCACATAATCATAAACAAATAAACCAAAAAAGACTCACTCTTTAAAGTATAAGAGTATATTGTGGCAGAACATGGAGAAAGGGAATATGTAACTTGCATATTCAAAATGTTACACGACAACAACAAAACAAGAATTACAAAACCAAGGAAAAATGAAAAATTATAGCTCCAATATTCATCTTAGTTAATAATTTCAGATGCAATATTTTTCCTCAGGTAATCCTAAACCATCTCACACCACACCTATGCATCTCCGAACAAAATATAGTCCATGTGTTGATCATAAGCACCGCATCATTGTCCATCATTAACTAAAATCTTAAACCCAAAAAAATCGCCCATAAATGGTAGACCACATGAACTCTGACATATAGTCCACAAACGTTCCTGCTATCCATGAAAAACAACAACAACAACAACAAATCTCCGAGAACTTCACAACCCCTAATGGAGAAAAACCATTAAGTCATGTTTCCCAAAAATGGTAACTAGTGGTAGATTGTTGTGAATATATCTGTTGTGGTTCATTGAGCTCAAACGATACTGATACTGAATCATTGGAAACGTCCATACAATTGGGGTTACTTGATGTCAGGAAATTCCATATGTTTAAGGATAATCCACACTTCATTTCTTATAATGGCAAATCATTTAATCTATAAAAACAAAGATATTGACCATCCCAAAACAGACAAGAATGAGCATACATGTTGATGCACCAGGGGCATTCAAACCACATAAAAAACACCAGCCGCAATCCTCTGTCAAGATGCAAGTACCATCATATGGCTATCTCACATAACAATTGGGAGAGAGAGATAAAGAGAGAGAGAGAGAGAGAGAGAGAGAGAGAGAGAGAGAGAGAGAGAGAGAGAGAGTCAAAGAGGGAAGCCAGAGAGAGAGAAAGAAAGAGACAACAAGAGAGAGAGAGAGAGAACAAGAGACAGAGAGAGAGAGAGAGAGAGAGAGAGAGAGAGAGAGAGAGAGAGGGAGAGAGAGAGAGCAAGAGAGAAAAAGCATAAGAGGGAAGGTGAAGGGAATATCCCCTAGGGACAAGCCTGCCAGACTTTGTCCGGAGGAGTATTACTACTCCCACATGTGGATGTGCCTCCTCTTTACACCAACATCGGGTTTAGGTCTTCCCTTCTAACATGGACAAAATATGTTACCTTCACTCCTGCACTGTGCAGGAAAATCATCACTGCGTTCTTAAGACTCTAGCGCCAAGAATATATGGGTGTCTATCCGCAAGAAAGGTACTTATGCACTCTTGTGTCTCCATCCTTGAATAATTGTTTATGTAACATCACATCATCTTTAATTTTATATAACACACACACACACACACACACACACACACACATATATATATATATATATATATATATATATATATATATATATATATATATATATATATATATATATATATATATATGGTTGGAGGTGTCGATGGGGAGAGGATGTGTGGGTTTGGATGTGTGTATGGGTTGGTGGGTAATGTTTGTGGGTGGCGAGTGTGTTTGGGAGTTGGGAATATTTAAAGCTGCAGAACTTCTAATTCAAAAATAACAATCACAAAACAATGTTCTTGGGCTCAGGGCAGCTGAACAACTTGATATTATGGTGAATAATCCATCCTGATTTATGCCAGATTAGCCAAAGTTTCCTTGATTATTAAGGCTGTCGGACGAGCTTCTGGGTTACAGTTCCAGCCCTCTGTCATCATTCGTGCCATCACACGAAGAGACTGCAAGGAACAAAGTTTGCAAAGTCAGTCAAGGATCATGCTGGAGTGTTGAACAACATTGTAGCATACATTTGGGCCTAACTTGGTTTATAGTATTATCGACCACGGCAGGATTCACTGAAAAGTGCAGTCTATACAAGGAGACTTTGCAAAGTGACCCACCACGAGCGTTGGTCACTATAGCGTGAAAAGCGCTCGGGATGTTTTGTGAGAGGCCCTGTTAGTTAAAGATATAGTTATTGTGTAGACTCGAAGCATGGTGAAGAGTGACAGACATGTTGTGAAATTGATAATGTGAATTGTCTAATGCTTGGAGTCAATATAGAGTGAAAACTGAACTACACTCTGTTATTCGAGATACGTTGAGTTTGTTCTATGTAGTTAGCTGTTGTGAACTGTGCAGAGTGATAGAGTTTAAACAGTATATAAGATAACGATAGAAACCAGCCACAGTGAGAAGATTATAGCATCGCCAGGCAGAAGTGTGATCAGAGCAGCAACAGATATAGAATATGCATGCACCATCATCACCGTTGCAAACAGGTCAGGGATTCTGCATCCAGCGCTCATAGAAGATTCAAGATATCACAGAATAATTATATGTATGAGCACTGTAATCAAAGACCAATTAACACCTAGATGAGATGAAGCAGCATTCATGCGATAATGAGTAACAATCATACGATCCCTCGCAACAGCCATGGGGCACACTGGATGTATGGTCATTATTATGGGGCACGCTGGCTGTATGGTCAAGTGAAGCCAGTCAATGACGCTGTCATTGCCATGTGCAAAGTTAGTCAGATGATCTTTGTGATCAGTGATCAAGTCAGTCATGCAATCTGTGTGGTCAAGTCAGTTAGGTGGTCTGTGTAGTCAAGTCAGTAAGATGGTCTGTGTGGTCAAGTTTCAGGGTCTTGCATTAAGCAAGGACACAGGCTCGTATATGCTGACAAATGTGATACTAAACACAGTCACAGAATAACTTAACGTGACACACTGCAACAGCAATTCAAACACTTTATTTTCGCAGCTCACTCCTCGCAATCAGTACATGCATCGCGCAATCACAAATAGCGATGCCATAATACAATCAATGCATACAATCAATACATACATAAATGCAATACACTCAAACTCCACAACCCAGGCGCACAGTCTCCTACCCTCATAGGCTTGCTATCAATTTGCGCTCAAACACACAATTCATCACAAGCACCATTCAAACCGTCCGTCCGATACCACGTCCCCAAGCCGTCTGGCTGACCGCTCAGAGTTCTCGGCATGCGGGGTTGTGTCCCCCTGCGTGGACTGCATGTTCCACGCCTGTACCGACTGAACATCTCTGACACACAGCATGGTTAGCGTTGCTCAGAGTTGAGCTTGGCTGTACTTGCCTGGCGCCGTCGAAGACGACGCGTTGTAACTAGAGTGGTTAACGTCGCTCAGAGTTGAGCCTGGCTGTACTTGCCTGGCGCCGTCGAAGACGACGCGTTGTAACTATAGGGGAGACTCTGACATTCTCCCACCCTCCTTTTCATGAAAGGGGATCCTTTTATGTACTCTATATACATCTTCTTTATACTGTCAGAATCGACCCATGTTAGTCATATGACATGACACTTTGGTTTGTTTTAAAATATGTAGGTAATTGTAAGCTATATTCACACACTCCTCAATGTTGCTAGCAAGCAACACACTTCAAGTAAAATCCATTCGATGGATTTTTACTTCAGCTGCAATGTGACACAGCCAGTCCGGCAACTACCTCTCGACCAATATAACAAAAATTCCAAAAACATCAGGTCAGACTGCGAGTATCTCCCTATAAGATGACTCCAACATCAGACCCCTAACCTCATTTAGTCGGAGAGTCTAATGAAGGTCTACAGCTTTGGTAATTATCTCCATGCACAATTGACGTCATCTTGACGTGTTACCCATCAGGCAACATGATGATGGTTTCAACACATGTTACACATTACTAACAATTTTAATTATCTCCCTTGCTTGTAATCAGAGAAATAATCGAGCAGTTATGGGCGGTAATTTCAACAAGTTTTTAACAAAATAAATTACATTCATAAATTCGTCACACACGGGTCTAAATAGTTATGCAGTGAATAATTTTATATAATTAACACTAACCCTAACCCTAAACCCTAACTTATTCACTGCAGAACTATTTAGACCCGGTCTGTCGGAAAAGTGCCATAAATTCATTTCTTAGTGTCATAATTTGATACTTATTGACAAAAGTGAACTCAATGTCACTGTTGTGAACAAGTAAATCAACTTACGATGCTGAGATCACATCTAACAAAATATTCACATACAATTCCGTATATGGAAACTTTCAACTCACAAAGTTTGTAAAAAAAACGTCACTGCTTTGTGAGAATTCTAGTATAGTCTGCTATCTTTCAAATTAATATTCATAAACACCGGAAGTACACAGGTGATGTGTTAAGTTGATAATAACACAAAGTTCTTCCGTCTGGATGTTCTCTAAATACACGGAGTAAACAGTTCTTGAAAACATCTGCTGGATTACTTGTTTCTTTTCCAGTATGGATTAAAGTGTTCTTCTAGCATCCGATTGTCACAGTTCCTTTCACACGGATTAAAATAAGCTGGAACAATCTGCTTTGTAGGTACTACGGATACTCGAATCATTTCAAGTAAAGTAAGTCTTGAAATCCTGTAGTACTGTTCGTAACACTAATACATAATTAAAACAATATATTCTTTCTACCACATATCTCACAAGTATTCGTCACAATTATTCCTATAATAATAAGATTTACAATCTATTTACAATGGGAGATTGTATCATCTCTATCACATGATTTGCACAGCATTACTGAAATGATTTCAACTTTCGCTGTGATGCTGAGCGCTCTATCACTGTGCAGTTTACTCATTATCTGCTGTGCACTCAGGTGCTATGTGGCTGTCGGATACATAAGGACATCTGGAGAGAAGGTCTGCAAATGAATTTTGTGAGCCACTTATATGTCTAACTTTGAAGCTAAAATCATGCAGTAGTAGTGAGCATCTCGCAACCCTATGGTTGGTCGGAGTTCCCTTGGTGATAATGGTTAACGGACCATAGTCTGTTTGGAATATACAATGTTTCAAAAGAAAAAAATATGGATAGTTTTCTCACCAAGTATATCGGGTAGAGAATTGTGTCGTGTTCCTGTAGGAGTATTGACCCACTCGCTACGGAGCTCGCGTCACAGCTCAATCTGAAAATAGTGTTAACATCTGGTAATTTAAGGATAAGTTTACTCGAAAAGTATGATAACACTTTTGAAAATACAGGTCGTAAGCATTCGCTGTTTACAATTTTTGTTAGTAATTTGATAAAACATTCGGTCAAAGAAACAAAAGTTGAATTCAATTGTCTATGTAATTTCTTGAGATAATATTGTCGGCAGACGTGACATAGCCATTACAACTTTTATAATTCAAAAATAGTAATTACTTGGAAGGCTATGTCGAACATTAGATGATTTACCTGTTGGAAAGTACTGTTTGATGAGTCTACATGTCTGCTGTAACGTCGTCACGTGGTCTGTCATAGTCTTAGTATGTACATATGTTTTGTTACTGTATGACATTCTATTTGGGATGTCGGAATGATGTGATGATGTAATAAGTCTGGATGGTTGGAGGAAATATTACTGTCGTCTTATACTAGCTGTCTGCAACTGTCGGTCTCTGTCTTAGTAAGGTTAGGATGTACTTTGATGTCTTGCAGGTTGTTTGTCGTGTCAAGAGATGGAGTCGGCATTTCGTCGGTCTCGTCGACGTTTGTATGGTCCACTATCGTCGTGCTTGCAGCTGTATCTACCTGGTCCTCGTCTCTGTTGTAATATGGTTTAAGCATGTTTATGTGTAATATTTTATGTTTGTCCTTAACTGCAATTTCGTAATCTATAGTCGAGATCTGTCTTAGAACTTTAAACGGTCCTTGCCATGAGTCTGTCAGTAGATGTCTGTCGCTTGGCAATAGAAGAAGAACGTCCTGTCCTGGCGTCAGTGTTATTGTCCTATTTCTCCGTTGGCGTACTGTCGATAGATAGCACCGGATTGTTTCAGTGCTTCTTTAGCTAACACACAAGATTTCATTATCCTATCACGCAATGATGTTACATGTTCATACGATGATATAGGTTTATATACAGTTGCACTTTCAGTCAACATGGAATGGTACATAGATAATGGGCCGCGTGGTTTGGCACCGTATACCAGTTCAAATGGTGAGAAACATGTGCTGGAATGAGGTACTTCACGGTATGCAAATAAAATAGCAGGTAAATAAGTATCCCTGTCTACAGTGTGTTCCTGGGTAACTTTTGAGAGCATGTGCTTAAGATCTCCATTCATCTTTTCTATAATCCTAGTCGAATGAGGGTGATAGGGGCTGTTGAAGCACTGCTTCACTCCTGACATCTTAGTAAAGGCTTGAGTGGCTGATGCTATGAACTGACTACCCCGATCTGAGAGGATGGTATCAGGGAACCATACTCTAGCAAAAATATGGAAGAAGACTTCCGTTATGTCTTTGGCAGTTATGTTCTTAAGACGACGCGCTTCTGGCCATCTGCTACAGAGGTCAATTGTCGTTAGAATGAATTTATTCCGTCTAGATTTTACATGGTTTAGAGGACCAACTATATCAACAGAGATCTTTTCGAAAGGTCTACTTGCTAAATCTGTAATTTGCAGTTCAGCTTGCGGGTGTTTACCGTTTTTGAGAAGCTTCTGGCAGATGTCACAAGTTCTGCAATATTGCTTCGTATCACTGCAGAATTTAGGCCAGTAGAACTGGGTAAGTAATCTAGATCTAGTTTTGGAATAAGCCATATGCTCTGCAAAGGGTATGTCATGCCCTAGATGTAATGCTTGTTTGCGGTGTTCTGATGGTAGCGCCGTTTGCTCCGTAGTGCTGGAACCTTTGGTATAGTACCGTGTCAGAATCCCACCTTTCAATGCAAAATGCCATCTAGAGTTCTTTGATAATCGTGGCTTTTGGCCTATTAAATTAAAATACTTATGCAAAGATCGATCGGCTTTTTGGGCCGTTATAAACTTCTCCCTGGTTGTTTCAGGAAATGATATATCTGGGCTTAGCATTTGCAGAGCCTCTGTCTGATCAATTCGATCTTGCATCTGTGCAGCAGATCTAGTTACTGCATTTGTAATATCAACAACATGCCAAGGTGATGTTACATTTAGATCAATACAATCATGTGATGAAGTTAATGAATTGGCAAACATACATTCGTTTAAGGTGATAATACATTATCAACAATAAATTCAGTTGAAGGTGAAATGGTATTATCAACATTACAAGTGACAGAAGATGTTATACTATCATGTGGCATATCATTCACTTCAGGAAGGTTGCCAATGATAATGCCGCAACAAGGATTGGTTAATGCTGCACATTTAACCTTTCCTGTAAGAAATGGTGTATCAATGTATGCCCATGCAAGCGGGTATTTCTCGATGTTACCTGAGAAAGTTCTGCATGTAACATTCTTGCCAGTATACTCTGAAGGTAAAATATAGTCTCTCCTCAAACCAATGAGAATACTGCCACTGTCACGTAAAATTGTGGCAGCTTTACCATTAACAAATCCATGGTGGATGTTTAATTTACCTTTGGAGTTAATTACTAAATTGGCCTCCTCGTTGGTAACTGGTATGGAGTGGCCGCATGTTAAAATGCCATCCTCATGAAAACGATCACAGATTGTACATTTTTCAAGATGAATACATCAATAGAATGTGCTGAATTTGCAGGATGATTTTCAACAATTTCCTCATATGAGGAAGAGCTATCAAACATGGCTGCATTAGCCTTTCTAGTCATTTGCTTGCCTTTACATGAGTGGCGCCAGTGGCAATAGGCTTTGCAAAGGAAGCATTTGGTGAGACGTATATAGCTCTTTCTCTCCTTATCTTGCTTATCTATGTAATTCTGCAAGTAGGTGAGGTACCCTGGGTGCTTATCACACATATCACTTTCATTGTGTGGTAAATGGCAATATCTGCACTGATAATATTTCTCAGCAGATTGCTTATAGGGTTTCTGTTTACTGTAGGGCACTGACTTCATTCTGTCATATGTAGCGACTGCTACAAAGTCTGTGCTAGTCAATCCACTAGTGAAACATTGTTTGTTGGCTGTAAAGTAAAGCGAACTACGCTTCTCACTCTTTCACACACTCTCACACTCACATTCTAATAGGAATTTCGAAAATGGTGGTGGTAGCGATGTAATAATTTTATCTCTAAGAATGAGATCTTTCAGTCTATCAAAACTGTCATTCACTTTGGCTGCTGACAGCCACTTTGTAAAAATATCCTGTACTACTGAGACGTAGTCAGAGAACGTTTGTGTTGGTTTAGGTGACAATTTACTAAACTGTTCTCTGTAGCCTGCTTCATCTAACAGGAAATGAGACATAATTTTAGACTTAATATAATGATAATCTTTCTTCAGATCTTTGGGAATGGTCTCTATCACTTTCAAAGGTTCTCCAGAAAGACTTCTCATATATATAATGTTCCATTGAGTCTCTGGGATCTGATAATGCTCCATAATGCATTAAAAGTTTTGGGTGAAGGCTGCTATGCAATCGCCCGTGGTGAAACTTTTCACTATCCCTTGGTACTTTTTGTACTGATTTTCTTTGTCTAATCTGTCAGACTTTATAACATCATTCTCTGTTGCTGTTTCAGATTTCAGCTGTTCAATTTTTAGCTGTACTTCAAGTTCTTCCTTCTTGCTCTGAGCTAGAATTTCAGCTTTTCTTATTTCTGCCTTTGTTTCTGCTTGTTTACTCCTGGCAGTTAGCTCAGCCTGTTTTAAAGCAGCCTCAGCTTCTGCTTGCTTAGTTTTGGTTTCTCTTTCGGCAGCTCTATCTTCACGTTGAATAAATTCTGCATACTTTCTCTAACTCCAGTTATTCAATTCCTCACCAGATAAATTCATCTTTAAACCCAATTCGAAGAAATCAGTTAAACTAGACATGATGAAATATGTCTGATGGAATGAATCTATAAAAAGTTAATTATGTTGTTAGTAAATCAAATACAATGCTTTGTACAATATTTCCTAGCTACAGCTTGTGCTTCGACCTGATTACAAAAGTATTCGGAAGACAAAAATGATACTTAAGTGTTTCTTGAAAACTGTCTCGGACAATGGCTGCTTGTTACTGTCCGGAAACACAATGGATTTTACTTCGGGCCGGAAAAATGGACTTTACAATCAACGGGTTCAGGTGACACAAAACAACCTGTTGCTTTTGGAATAAGAGAAATTATGACAAGTACAAAAGTGTGGTCTATGCGATGTCAACTAAGTTTTGTAGGTTTGTGTGCTGTCAAGAATTTTTGTTAGTCGTTCTGTCGTCCGTTCAACACAATCAACAACTCACTTTCCATGTATCTTTCTTTCAACTTTCCGCTTACGCTCACGTTCACACCTATTTTACACCAAATTTCAAGATGACGCTGCATCCACGTTCGCACTTATCTCCTAATTTACAATTGGTTCAAAACACGGACGATGCCACCATGTTCACACTTAACTCACAAAACTGTTCAAGCTGGACGTAGACACCACGTTCACACTTAACTCACAAAACGGTTTAAGCTGGACGTAGACCCCACGTTCACACATAACTCACAAAACGGATTCAAGCTGGACGTAGACCACACGTTCACTTATTTCCTAATTTACACTAGGTTCAAACACTGACGATGCCACCACGTTCACACTTGTCAGGGTCTTGCATTAAGCAAGGACACAGGCTCGTATATGCTGACAAATGTGATACTAAACACAGTCACAGAATAACTTAACGTGACACACTGCAACAGCAATTCAAACACCTTATTCTCGCAGCTCACTCCTCGCAATCAGTACATGCATCGCGCAATCACAAATAGCGATGCCATAATACAATCAATGCATACAATCAATAAATACATAAATGCAATACACTCAAAACTCCACAACCCAGGCGCACAGTCTCCTACCCTCATAGGCTTGCTATCAATTTGCGCTTAAACACACAATTCATCACAAGCACCATTCAAACCGTCCGTCCGATACCACGTCCCCAAGCCGTCTGGCTGACCGCTCAGAGTTCTCGGCAGTCGGGGTTATGTCCCCCTGCGTGGACTGCATGTTCCACGCCTGTACCGACTGAACATCTCTGACACACAGCGTGGTTAGCGTTGCTCAGATTTGAGCTTGGCTGTACTTGCCTGGCGCCGTCGAAGAAGACGCGTTGTAACTAGAGTGGTTAACGTCGCTCAGAGTTGAGCCTGGCTGTACTTGCCTGGCCTCGTCGAAGATGACGCGTTGTAACTATAGGGGAGACTCTGACACAAGTTAGTTAGGTAGCCTGTGTGGTCAAGTCACTAAGATGGTCTGTGTGGTCAAGTCAGTAAGATGGCCTGCAGTCAAGTCAGTCAGGCAGTCTGTGTGGTCAAGTCAGTTAGGCAGTATATGTGGTGAAGTAAGTCAGGCAGTCTGTGTGGTCAAGTCAGTTAGGCAGTCTATGTGGTGAAGTAAGTCAGTCAGTTTGTTTGGTCAAGTCAGTCAGGCAGTCTGAGTGGTCAAGTCAGTCAGGTGATCTGTGTGGTCTACTCAGCCAGATGTTCTGTGTGGTCAAGTCAGTCAGGCAGTCTGAGTGGTCAAGTCAGTCAGGTAGTCCGAGTGGTCAAGTCATTCAGGTGATTTGTGTGGTCAAGTCAGTCAGATGATCTGTGTGGTTAAGTCAGTCAGATGATCTGTGTGGTTAAGTCAATCAGGCAGTATGTGTGGTCATCAGTCAGGCAGTCTGTGTGGTCAAATCAGGCAGATGGTCTGTTGTCAAGTCATTCAGGTGGTCTGTGTGATCAAGTCTGTAAGATGGCATGTGTGGTCAAGTCAGTCAGGTAGTCTTGTGGTCAAGTCAGTCTGTGTGGTCAAGTCAATCAGGCAGTTTGTGTGGTCAAGTCAGTCAGTGGCATGTGTGGTCAAGTCAGTCATGCAGTCTTTTTGGTCAAGTCAGTCAGGTGGTCTATGTGGTCAAGTCAGTCTGTGTGGTCAAGTCAGTCTGTGTGGTCAAGTCAGTCTGTGTGGTCAAGTCAGTCATGCAGTCTTTTTGGTCAAGTCAGTCAGGTGGTCTTTGTGGTCAAGTCAGTCTATGTGGTCAAGTCAGTCTTTGTGATCAAGTCGATCTGTGTGGTCAAGTCCATTTGTGTGGTCAAGTCAGTCTGTGTGGTCAAGTCAGTCTGTGTGGTCAAGTCAGTCAGGCGGTCTGTGTGGTCAAGAGAGTCAGGCAGTCTTTGTGGTCAAGTCAGTCAACGGTATGTTTGGTCAAGTCAGTCAGGCAGTCTGTGTGATCACGACGCATAATGCCTTGAGCATCTGGTGCACTGACAGCGGTAGTGGGATCGATCCCTACACTGGTCAGTTGGACTTAACGTTGACTTCTAATTCAAAAAGCAATGGCAAACTGCTGAATGTAAACTTGTCCAGACAATCAACCTGATTTTGGGGTTGATGACAGTATCCTGCATAGGACCAGCAACATTGTCCAGATTGCATGAAGTGCATATTTACAAGTACTGGAGGACTTGAGAGAGGGTTAGCAACATTGTCCGGACAGCAGGAAGTGTATGTTTACAAATACTGGAGGACTGGAAGTCAATCATGAGACTGACTGAGTAGAGGGGTGAAAGGGAATTTCTGATATGTCCAAAAGGTTGGCGCTGATTGCAATGCCCTAAAAAGACTAAGAAATCAATCAATAAGGCATTTTTATACGCCTTAAGTGCCTTGGACATACTGTACTAGGTTTCTAAAATGTTGCTAGGTATTTTTCATTATGACAAACACGATGTCAACAAATTCACGACGCCACAACCTACCAATATGTGTGACCACACAAACCCCTACTTTCACCTCACTATCACGAACAAGTGTGACCACACAAACCCCTACTTTCACCTCACTACCACCAACATGTGACCACACAAACCCCTACTTTCACCTCACTACCAGCAACATTTGTGACCACACAAACTCCACTACCACTACCACCAACAACAACAGTTGATTACCTCTGTGTTTTGAAATCTCTCTGGAATTGATGGCCGGTGCTTTTTGTGACAAACAACTGTAGTCATGTCCTTCAAAGATGGATTGGCGGGCACCAGGTCGTAATACGGCGGTTGATATTCCTCACATACATCTGCAAAATAGAAACAGAATATTCACGTGACAACAGAACATTCCTGTGACAACAGAAAAACAACATTCACGAAGCCGCTCAGCGAGGCCCTGATTAATGATGTCGCTGATCTGACCACCAGGGTCGGTTGCATGGCTGATGTATGTCAGGAGATTTCCCCGGCCAGAATTGAGCGCACAATTTTTCCCGGGCGGGTCATTTCTGCAGCAGCCTTGGCCGAAGGCGGCCGCAAAGTCCCCAGATTGGGGGAATGAAACTTTCCCCATCACAGCACCCCCATCTAAGAACATGTATAAAGGCAGCAGGTGTGACCAGGCCATTAATGGATGTTACTGATTCAGGTGCATAAACCTATTAAGAAGCGAAACAAGAGTGAAGAGAATTCGCAGAATATAGCCTGGAGAAACATCCCTGCAAGATGCTGGAGGTATGTCCTGATAATAGGTTTATTATAGTTAGCACAGTATTTGCGATCTGAGTTATAACTAGCCATGCATTTAATAATTGCCTAGAACTCTTTAACAAATATCTAGAATAGTTGCTGAAGTTAAGGGGTAAATGGTAGAATTAACTTTCTCCGTAATCCCGTATATCAACGTGAGGAACATAGCTGCGCGAGATTCAGCAGCAGATCGCGTCGCGTTGGTTACTTACAGGGTATGTGAGCTGGTCGCACTGAAAGCAATGGCAAACTACTGAGCGTAATATTGCCAAAAACATCAACAACAGCTGAAAAATGCTGGTGTTGACTGCAACGTCCTGTTAGGGGTATGCAACTTTTAAAAAAAATATGTTGAACAGCAGTCAGATATGAAAATGAAGTCTCCCTCACCAGAACGGAACCAGCGAACGGCTCAGTGCTATTAATAGTTCACCTGTTATTTTTTTACGGCTAGCATTAAAACAAAGCTTAGATTAGTGTTTTTGAACTGCAACAAGAAGCTAATAGGATGTGTAAGTAGATTCTAAATGTAAACAGCTATGTAGTCATGTGGTTTAGTAATTGGTAGTTAATGAGGTATCCCTATCATAAGACTGCATGAGTATTCCCTGATATTTCAAGTTCTGTGACCAATGCAAACGGTACATGCCTGATTTTAAGAGCCCCAGTCGGTGCTTTTAATCCCGCCTTATGATTATTATGTTGATGACCTGGTGATGGTGATCACGATGATGTCATTATTTTGCCATGAGGTGATAGATTGTGTTTGGTGCTAACTCAGGGTGACACCGGTTGATATTTCCACTAAAATAGAAGCATCCTGTGAGCAGGTACATGGGCTCATGTAATATACCAGTCGGTCAATATAAATCAGTACACCGTATATTTCGGTGTTTATGCCTATCCATGAAGTAGGTAGTAATAAGGATAACTTTGTTGATGGCAACTTGGGGCTGATATAGAGCATAAAATCATGGGTGTGCAGTATTTTTGTATCATGAGGAATTATATGGTGTTGATGGCTTCACTGGGGAATGCATAGCATGTGTCTAATTTACAGTTAATGCATATATGGCACTCTTTGCCTTTGTTGTTGCCAATATGAGGTTGTTTATTCTGACCATTTTATGGGTTGATATCCTATTGACATGCCATGTTATGTTATTAAATGGTCTGCAAGGTGTAGAATGCGCCTGGCCCTGCAGCCAGCAGGGTTAGGATCGGCTAGCCTTCTCCCAGGATGGGTGAAGAGCGAAAATTAGTAGCCTGCCGATGACCCGCAGACTACACAAATCAACCCCCACCTCCACGTAGTGCAGACCGGGCAACCATGACCGCGAGGTCATGGGCTAACGGGGCTATGGCTCGCCATAGGGGATGGACTCCCTGTGGTCAGATTAGTGTCCCAAACCTGCGACTGGCCTAGCAAGCCGGCAGGGGATCTTCATACAGCACGTAGAAAAACTAAGAAGTATAAACGGACTGACCCAAATGGATATCGACCCGGCAATGTTATTGGACTACGAGATAGATCAGCGACTAAATAATTAGGCATAATGAACGCCTGCGGTTTCAATAGTAAAGAGGAAGAGCTTATAGAACAATGGAAGAGAGGAAAATTGGACTGATGGGAATAGCGGACACCAGAACAAAGGGGAAAGGATGCAAGGAGCTCCACCGCAGTTACACGTTTGTTTACTCTGGAGTAGAACAGAAAGAAATGGTAAGACACTGTGTGGGAATAGTCATCGAACCACGGCTAGCAAGAGGAATACTAGAAATAAAATATATATCAGAAAGAATCATAACAGTAAGAATAAAAGAACAAACAATAACAACATACGTACAAATATACGCACCATGTAATGCAAACAATAATGAAAAAGAATGCGATGGCTTCTACGAAGACATACATGACATGTTAAATAAAATATATAAGCAGGACAACATCATAGTTATGGGAGACTTCAATGCAAGACTAGGACATAACAAAGTGGGCATAGAAAAACATCTGGGAGCATTTGGAGATCAGCATAATGAAAGGAATGATAACGGAAGAAGACTGATAGAGCTTTTCAGCCAACACGACCTCTGTATAACAAACACATTCTATAAACATAAATGGAACAATCTAGATACTAAAAGCCAAATTGATTTTATATTAACAAGAAATGACAGAAAGAGAAATATATTAGATGCTAGGGCAGTGCCCAATTTCAGTATAAACACAGATCATAAAGCAGTCGTTGCCACAATAAGATCCATCAGAAGAAGAAAACAAAGAGCAGCAAAATACATGCCTTGCGAATCAGTAAACTTAAAAAAAACCTTAAAGACAATGCAGTAAGGGAAAATTATGAGAAAGAACTAACTGAACTCTTTGTAAAATTACCTATAGAAAGAAAAACAGTGGAAGAAGAATGGGAGATGTTCAAATCAAGCATTTTAAATACTGCAATAATAACATGTGGAACTACGAAAAACTGCAAAACACGGATAAAGAAAATAACAAGTTGATGGAACGTAGAAGTAAAGAAAGCGGTAAAAGACAAAAAGGAAAAATATAAAAAGTGGTTGAAGAGTAAACAGGAATGTGATTACATAGAATATAGAATCGCGAGAAGACATTGAGTAGAATAGTAAAGGGGGGGGGGGGGGGGGGGGGGAAGGTTGGGAAGAATATGGAGAAACTCTAAATAAAAACTACAAGTAGGTAACTAGAAACTTCTACAAAAAGATAAGTGCAATGTGACCCAACTGAAATAATTAACAGCGAATATGGAGAACCAATAAAAGAACAAACACAAATCCTAATCAGATGGAAGCAGTATTTCGAACAGCTTCTCAACATCCCATCAGATGTCACAGGAATTCAAGAGACCTACACAGATGTCACCGAAAAACTAGAAAAAAACTAGAATCAGACATACTAAAAGAAGAAACTATAGAAGCCATCAGATTAGCCCCACTGAACAAATCACCAGGACAGGATGAAATACCAAATGAACTAATTAAAGCAGCAAGAGAAGTAGGAACAGCTTGGCTACATATACTATTCAACCATGTTTGGATAGAACTCAGACACCATAAGACTGGGGAAACGCCATAATTATCCCAATTTGGAAAAACAAAGGCAGCTAACGAGACTGCACACATTACATCACTGTTGAGTTATAATGGGAAAATATTTTGCAAAATTCTTGAAAAAAATTACGAACTACTTTAGAACCGAGGCTAAGCGAAACACAAATTGGATTTAGGAAAAACAAAGGATGCACAGATGCCATATTTGCTCTTAGACAACTTATAGAACAATTAATCGAATTCAATGAAACACTCTACTTAGCCTTTGTCGACCAAGAAAATGCATTCGATAGAGTAGATAGAAACAAGCTGTGGGAAATCCGTAAACAATATGGAGTGAGTACACATCTAACAAACCTATGTAGAAGTTTATACAGCAACAGTGAATGCATAGTGAGAGCAACTGGAGGACACTCAAACCCCTTCACCAGAAGATCTGGAGTACGACAAGGTTGTGTCTTGTCCCCTCTCTTGTTCATAACATATATAGACAGCATACGTAAAGAAACCAGCCAAACAGAGCCAGCAAGAATACCGCATGACGAGAACACAGAAGAAGAACCATCTGCAAATCTAACCATTAGAGAACTCCTGTTTGCGGACGA
>JACEFZ010012159.1:160000-242855 GCA_014155875.1 Cepaea nemoralis
TCCATAGGCTGGCCATCTGCAGGGGGTGCAGATCCCCTTCATGGATCAATACTCCACCAAGTTTTGCAGAGCCAGCCAATCTGTCCGCCTGTTCATTCCCCATCACACCAGCATGCCCCGGAGAAAAGATCCAGTCGATGCTTGTCACCGGTGACTTCCGAAGCGAAGCAAGCCACTCTGCACGAAGCTTGCCTGTCCTCACCCTACTCAGCATGCTTTTTGAGTCAGTTACAATCACAACGTGTGTGCGTGTACCGTATTCTCCATCCAGCGGAAAGCTGTACTGACCGCCTCCACCTCCATTCTTAAGCTAGATGTTGTGGTATCATATGCCAGGCTCTCCTGCACCAAACGGCGACAATTAGCTTTTGCTAAGAACCCCCAGGCACTTCTCCTGTCTCTCAACACCGAACCATCTGTGAATATAATCATATCACCTGGGCGAGTATTATTCTGAATTAGTTGCTGAATTTCCACTTCCGTGGCCCCTGCTGGCCACTCCCTGCACTCCCGGCTCAATGTGAACTTTGAACAAGTCTGACCCACTCCTCTCCTCGCCTAATGTTCTCCAAGATGCACACCTGTCTGATCGTATCCTCCACCTGAGCCATCCATGATTTCCCTCTTATCAGTATCTGACCCTTAACTACGTCCAGCGCCTCATGCAACGGGTGATCTGTGTCTGCGGCTACTCTGAGGTATGCCTTCGCCTGCATCACCTTGTGCCTAGGATGTAACGCATACACACTACTGGGGTGTCTCTGGTGCATCCCAGAATGACCCGCATAGCTTTGTTCTGTATGCGCTCTAATTTCACCAATTGACACTTTGAGATTGAGACAGTGAGCAGTCCTAGTCCATAATCAATCACTGAGAGAATCAAGTGCTGGTATAGTGTGAAAAGCATTCTCTGCTCTGTGTCCATTGCAGCCATAGTTTTAAGTGCATTGAGTCCCTTTTGAGATCTTGTCACAACCGACTCCACATGGTCCTTGAAGGACAGGCTTCTGTCAAATGTGATTCCCAGATACTTCAGTTTGTTCTCTCTGTTAACGCTTCTACCATTTATCGTGAGGTTTGGGACATCAGTTCCCACAATCCTGTTGTCCAGAGAGCACCACAAAAAGCAGTTTTTCCGGGTGGATGACAGCACTCATTTCAGTGCAACTGTCAATCACTTTGTCTACTGTCGCCTGTAGCTCCTGGGTTATTTGCTCCCTATCTCTCCCCTGCCTATATGCAAGAATATCATCTGCAAATGTTAGTATCCTTTCAACACCTGGTGCTTCTAGACTTGCAATCTTGCTCGTATACACGTTAAAGAGCACCGGTGAGATTGCAGATCCCTGTGGCAGTCCCGGGGTTAAAATTTGTGGCTCTTAGGTCCATGCACCCAGAAGGAAAGCAACCCGACGAGAATGCAGGACGGCTGCTATCCAGTTCACCAACCAGGGATTTACCCCCTTCTCCATCAGTGCGGTCATCAAAATATCATAGCGAACTCTGTTGTACGTATCCTCAAGATCAAGCGCTGCCGCTATCGTTTCTTGTTTACTCTGGAACCCCTCATAAACGTCAAAGGCACAAGTGGCTGCATTTGACCAGGTATCTTTTCCTGGCCTGTAGCTCCCCAGGCCTCTTGGAAGAAGTTTCCCCTTTTCCAAAAACTCTTGCAACTTGACAGCGACTATCTCTCTAAAACCTTCCCAAACGTATTTTGCAGGGTGATGATCCTAAAGCCGCTCAGCTTTGAATTATCCTTGAATGGTTTTGGGAGAGGGATGAGATAGCTATGTAACCAATCCTGCGGTACTGATGCTGTCCTAATGCTCTTGTTAAAGCAGTCGGTCATCTCCTTCAGGTCTACATAGCTCAAAACCTTCATGTGGCCATACCTAACACCATCGGGCTCTGGTGCCGTGTCTTTTGCCTTTTTAAAAATATATTTAACATCATCTACCCGTATGATATCTTCATAATACATATTCTCCATTGTGTCAGATAACTCCTCTCTAACTGCAACCCTGGTATTCGCATCATTATGATTGGTCTGCTCTAAAATTCTCTGCAGAAACGTCTCCCCTTTCTCTTTGTCTGTTGTCACGCGCACACCATCCTCTCTATAAATTGTTCCCACTGTCATAGGCCGATCTTTTCTTTGCATTTGTCTGTGCAGTTTTCAGAATTTTCGCAGTGTTTTATCACATTCAATCTCCTTCATAAAACATTCCCATTTTACTTTCTTGGCCTCTGCAGCACAGCGCTTGAAAGCCTCCACCTTGTCTTTCTTGACATTTTCCGCTGAGTCAACTTCCTCTCGTGAGCTTCGGGGTGTCTGTCGCACTTTCCCTAGCTGCTTCACTGCAGCTCTCTTGGGCATTGCAAAAAAGAGTTTTAACAGTCCTGTTGCATGCCCCCTGTCTGAGGTGTCTAAGAAGGCTGTCGGTCCACTCATACCGGAAGGTCTTGCGCACTCTCCCAGCCTTAACTTTCCTGGATTTAGAGATCAGGACTGAGCATGGCATGTGATCACTTCCATGATCATTCAAAACAGTCCACTTTACATCAAGGACTGATGACTGGGAGACAAGTGCCAAGTCAATAGCAGTGTCTGCATCGCCAGGCCTCATTGCCATTCTAGTCGGCCTACCATCATTTATGCAGACCACATCGGAGTCCACCATGGCATCCGCAAGGGCAATTCCTTGTCGGTTTTCTCCACTACTGTCCCAATCTCTGTTCCTCACATTGAAGTCTCCACATATGAGTAGCCTATCACCTGGTAAGTCCTCCAATTCCTTAAGCCAGTCCCATTGTTCCTTTCTGACAAAACAATCCACTGTGGCATATACATTTATGATGTTCCAACTTAAGCCACCAATCTCCATTTGTATACCCTGGACCTCTCTTGCACTGTGATTCCACTGGCTCAAATCAAGTACCACATGCTTCACCCCTTTCTTCACCAGCATACCTTGCCCATGTCTCTTCTGCCCAGTGGGGTTTATATAACTGACGTACTCAGGGCAATGGTATTTGTCTGCATTTAACTCCTGGAGCATGAGGACATCAAAATCATTTATTAGCCTCTCCAATACAGGACCTCTCTGCCTGGCACTACGACAGTTCCAGTATCGCACTCTTACATGGTTGAACCCTAGTCTCTCCACTTTTCGTCTTGTTCTCCTGGCGCCTGCTCTCCCATTTCTATGTCTTCTTCTCACACCATTTCCTCGCCTTCTCCTCTCTCTGTCTTCGCTAGCTTCTGAAAGATGTGTCAAGCGCAGAGCACGTGCTCCGTAGCTCCGGCGACGATTCCCAGGTTTAATTAAATCCATAAGCAAAGCTTGGATATTGCAGGAAATAACCGGTCGCCCTAGCATTGCCTGCTTACTAGGGAAGGGGCAGGGGATGTTCCTCAGGAGTCCATAAGCCTGGCGCCGCCCCGCCCGCATTACCAGACGTTCCACGTTCACGACCAACTCACTCGTGGCCATTCAGTCCTCGGCACGTCGGTCCACCTTAAATTTAAGGGTTTATAATCGGAGTTTTCCATCTCCTAGATTGGCCGCTGTAATAGCTAACGGGCCCAATCCACCCGGGGGGGGGGGGGGGGAAGAGGTTCCAGCTCCTCATTCCTGGCGAACACAGTAGAACTAGAAAGAACTACATGAAACACACGGAGAGAGCTAAATACCAGTGAAACAAGAGGTGAAGAAAAGATGTTTGCAATGAACAGAATACACATTGAGAACAATAAGAATAATGTAACTAGTAAGATCTTTTTTCTGGATTCCAAGTGGCAAAAGCAATAGAGGAAGGCCCAAGAAAACACACGGAGATGGGAAGTAGAAACAGAAATGACTAATATAGAGGACATGGATGGAGCTGCACAGGACAGCTAAGGACAGTGTGACTTAGAGTTAGTGTGAAAGCTCAACGACAGATAGATGGCGAAAGAAGATGCCAAAACTATAAACAGCACAGCTCATAATGATAGTAAAGTGGCAAAAACAGGTGGATAATTATTCTTAGGTTTTATTTTAGTCTCAACTAAGCTATCACTAGAGGAGGTATCTCATCGCTACACAGCTGGTGTCTCTCGTGCAGTCCAAAATGATGCGCATGACTTCGTTTTGTACCTTTTCAAGTCTTCCAATCTGTGTAGGGCTAACAGTAAGGATGGCCAGGGCATACTCGATGGGTGAAAGCACCAGTCCTTGGAACAGAAGTATTAGCAGTCTTTGCTCAATAGATGACGTCATCAAATTGGGGCAAGATGGTAAATCTTTTCGTCCGTTAGGACGAACATTTTTTTTTTTCCGACAGGGAAAATGCATCGACACAGGCTCACAACCGAAAGGTAAGACGCCTAATCTGTTCAGCACAATGACAATCTCAAGTGGAAGGTGCTGCAACAAATGCTTTACGCAAAACTACAGTGGTGTGTCTGCCGTAACTCTATAGAAGGATCTGCTGTGTAAATACCCAGGCATTGTCGTGTCGTTGTCTCAGTGCTACAGGGCTCAACGAATGAAGCAAACCAGATGTCTGGTATCTTCACTGTTTTGTTTGGGTGCTCAGCCATATACTTATGACAGTTATGTTTCCGACACCAAGATTGTAACAATGAATGGTTTGGACAAAGGTGTAGGTGTATGTTACTAATTATAATCTCATTGTTAAAATAGGATCTGTAACCCTGAGAATGGAAGCGACCTTTCTGGTATCCCGTGGGAGACGGTTTGCTTTGATCCTGGGTGTCAGTTTGTGAAGGTGGTGTTCACGGACTTAACGAATGCTGTTCGGATTTCTTGACAGATGAGAATGATGTCACTTGTCATGTTTTACAGGATACCCCTCTTACACTGAAGCTGTCACATCCCAACACAGGACAATATGGTTTAAGCTGCATCTGAAACACTAAGTACTTTTGTTTTCTTCATAGTAGCACGGGATAACGCAGGAAATATATGTTGTAACACGTCTGAATTCCTTATGATTGCGAACACAATGGCATCATAGATAACCAGTTCCACCATTGAATGAGCTCTGGCAGCTGGAGTGTGTTCCATGTATGTCGTTGGAGGTAGATATGTAACATTACAGCAGTTTATAGCACAGCTATCGGATTACAGCTCAACGAGGTGTCGTGCCCCAATGGCTGTGGATGGCGACACCAGGAGCGAGGAAAACTTCACTGGTGATGATACAATTCTGGATATGTACAGCAGACCCAAAAACACGCTCGGATGTCTATTACATTCCCCCAGATTCTGTGAAGGGTCTGCTCACTCAGCTGGTCTGGCACACAGGTTTCAACTCATGGGGGGGGTATGTTTACCTTGGACGTGCCTTCATGTCGCACTGTGGTTTCATCTGTCGCAGTAAGAGAGATCTCGCTTGACACCCCTCATCGACATAGCAAAGTTGTGGCGCCAGTTCTTTCGCGGAGTGCTGTATCAGAGCTCAGCTCTAAAGGTAATATTGCCTAGTAAGGAAAACTAGATTCCCAGCCAGTTATCGCTAGCTACAATTCTCAAGCCAAGCATTCCCATGGACACAATCGCATATCGGTTTCAGTGATCAGTCGCTATCAACAGCTGTGTCGCACAGACAAAGATCATCTACACACCAGTAGTTTACTGATTCACAAAGCGTGGCGTCTGTAGATCAATTATACATGGGGACCGAAGTTTACGGTGCTGCATAAGTCTCACCAGCAAATCCTTATGAAGTGCTAGAAGATCTGTAGACCAAGAAGATGTGATTCTTTCCAAGGGGACTTTAGAGTCGTCACCAAAATTCCAGAGTTTTTATAGAATGCCCACCTTCTACTCCTTTGGTCGGTCAGTTGTGGCCAGACGTTTGCCATCCTGTGTGAAATATGTATTTAAAGCCACCACACATTCACGATGAGCTGCTCGACTCATCGCGAGCTCCTGGGTCTTCTCAATTACGTGTTGAACAATTACGTGTCGAAATTTAGTCACAACAACACCACATATGTGAGAAGTTTTCCCCTGAAATAACCATCAGAAGCTCTCAAGCAGACGCTAGTCACAGACCGACAACATGCCTCCCCCCGAGACCCCCTAAGCCAGACCCTGACGAGAGCATTTACTCGAACTATCCCGGCACATGGACCTTGGCTTCAGAATTTCGAGGCAGCGTACATGTGGATTTACCACCTTTAGTTCTAAACATCCATTGGACAGACTTCAGAACCAATTCGCAAATAAGACAAGAGACTAAGCAAGATACAGTATCCAATTTCATAAGAAGACGCCGTTGGAACTACATCGGCCATGTACTCAGAATGGACAAGTCAAGACTCCCCTACCAAGCCCTCATATGGTCACCAGTAGGGAAAAGAAAACGGGGAAGACCAAGAGAGACCCTGCGTAGAACCATCATTAGAGAAGGCTCATTCAATGGCCAGTAAATATCCAAGATCTACAACAGGTAGCAGCGAATCGCCAAGCATGGAGAGACAGGACTTCTGCCCTTTGCGCCGCCTTAGGCTCAAGAGGAAAGACTAACTAAGACCTGTCTCCTATTCACCTTGACGCTCAGACTATTTCTATTCCCTCTGTTCCTTCAGATCCTTGCTGTTATGTTCATCCGAGTTTTGTCTAGTTTCTGCCCGTCGTTCTTATATCCATGGCGTTTCCCAATCAATGCTTCTACTTGGTATCCACTTGAAGTCCACTGTTCAATTACATCCAAGCATCCAATTGCCACACCATTTTGCTTCCACAATCGAAATACACAACCGCTCACTTTGGTTGTTCCACAACGTATCCTCGTTGTCATGCTAGCATTTCCACGTTAGCGTTGTTGTGACCTATCTTCGCATCCTATAGTTTTCGTGCACTGTTTACTTTGGGATTTCCTTCCATTCTCTGTATGGCGTGCACTTGCTATGTGGCAATAAGGATGCTTGAAGATCTATAAATTGATGGAAAAGACCTTAGACTTGTAAAAAACATATATTGGAAACAACAAACTGCCATAAGAATTGATAATGACGTCAATATCAGCCTATTAAAGAGAGGTGTGAGACAGGGATGTGTAATGTCTCCAGATCTTTTTTCCCTGTACAGCGAAAGTATTTTCAAAAATATAGAAGATATGGAAGGAATCAACATCGGGGGACGATGCATCAATAACATTAGATATGCAGATGATACAGTCTTGATTGTAGACAATGAACCAGGGCCTGCAACATTTAATAGATGCGGTTGTCACACACAGTGAACAACTAGGGTTATAATTTAATTGTAAGAATACTCAGATTATGGTCGTCACTGGGAAGAAGGAAATACCACAATGCAATATACACGCAAATGGGCATATTCTTAAACAAGTGAATCGGTAAAGTTATCTCGGAACAGTCATAACATCTGATATGAGATACCTTGAGGAAATTAGTACAAGAATCGCCATGGCAAAGCTAGCCTTTTGCGGGATGAAAAACATACTGACCAATAAAAAGATATCAATTAAAACGAGAAAAAGAGTGTTGAAGTGCTACATAGAACCACTACTTTTGTATGGATGTGAAGCGTGGACAATGAGCAGACAAGCTAAAAAAAACATCTTATGGCTGTGGAAATGTGGTTTCTGAGGAAAATGCAAAGAATAACATGGACAGACAGAAAAACCAAATGAGCAAGTCCTTCAAGAAACAAATAAAGATGGTAAACTGATTAGAGACATTAGACGTAGACAGTCAAAGTACATGCCTGGATGGCTTGGCCACGTGGCATGGTCGAGACAGAAACACGGAGCTGATCAACGACTCTGTTGATCGAGTGAGATGGCAAGACATGACCGCCCACGCTTATCGGCATGGCACATGATGGATGAATGGATTTGTTATTTCATAAGATTCCGTTATATTATTATGCCTTTACATATAGACACAGTAGTGCCATCTCAAGTGTGTGTTGTTGTGTGTTTTCAATTCTTGTTTGCTGATGAAGGCTTGTTACGGCAAAGTCCTGTTTTTTTTTTTTTTTTTTTTTAAATTTAAATCTTCCGAATACTTCTTGGTTTTAAATTATTTACAAAGATGTATGTATATTAAACATGTCAGCTTTGAGAATTGTATTAGAGCAGAGGTTCTCAACCTGTTTTTTTTTTTTTTTTTTTTTTGCATAAGCACCCTTTCACCGTATGTCAGAGTGTCATCCTCCCTTTCCAAAATTGTCAGCCACAAAAGGTGCATTTACAATAACATGAATAAAGCTTTCAATGCATCCACAAACTGTATGATGTTTATTTTCCTTCCTTGCATATGAAGATTGCGTTCATTCAGCTGCTCACAATTATCAACTAAATAGGCAAGGCGCATAACCCATTCCTCATCAGCCAGCCAGGCAAATAATTCCATCTTACCTTGAACTTCAATTAATAATTTGAGCTCGTCTCTCAGCTTATCTACTCGCGCAGTTACATTTCCCCTTGACAGCCATCGAACATTTGTGTGGAAAAGAAGCAAATGGTGGCCTGCATCCATGTCAACGCATAACTGCTTAAAAAACCGTGAGTTGATAGCTTCTCCTTTGACAAAATTCACTATCTTAACAGTTTGATCCAAAACTGTCCGCAAAGGGGCTGGAAGTGTTTTGGACGCCAATGCCTGACGATGGATCATGCAATGAATGCCTTTCACTTTTGGGGCACGTTTCTTCACACTAACTTGAAATACTGATTTGGTCCCCAACATAGCGGGTGCTGCATCTGTACATCACCCACACATATTATCCCATAAAGAATTTTGTGATTCAAGGAAAGATGAAAACTTTTCCAAAATATCAGAGGCCTTGTTTCAAGAGGAAAATAAAAAAAGACGCTCTTCTGTAAATGATACTGATTGCACATACCTTGCAAACACCGTCAACTGAGAACACTATGCCACATCAGTCGATTCTTCAATTTGAATTGAACAGAGCCCACATGCTGCAGACTTGATCTCTTGCACAACTTGATGCTTGATGTCAATGGCTATATCGCTGATCGTCATTTGAATAGTATTGTTTGATATTGAAACCGCTGCAAGTTTTTTTCCCTGATCCATTTCCCAACACAATTTCCACCATCTTGAGACAACAAGGTTTGATCAACATTTCTCCACATGTATGTTGCTTATTCTGCTTCGCTATCTCTTATTTACTTCTTCATTAATGAATTCGGAATGCTAAAAGTCACGATCGTCAGAAGTATATACTTAATGGTTGCTTAAAGAAATATTTTTTAAAATGCACAAATATGGGAGATAATGATTCATGTTAACACCACAGAAACTAGACAAGCACAGCAGCCAATGTCTTATCGATACTTGCGGAAGACTACGGAGATAGAACACGTGTCCTTCCACGACAAGACTTCTTTATTGTATGTTTTAAAACTGCATGCAACGTTCTCACATATTTCTATATCAGTAGCTCTCAGCCAGCGGGGAATTCCCTCCAAGGGAGGGGGGGTGGGGGGAATTTAGGGTTTGCAGGGGGGAATATTATCAGTTAAATACCATTTGATTTTATCATGCATAATATAAACTCATGTTCATTACTGTAGTTTGAGTGAGAGAGTCAGTGAGTGTGAATGAGAGACAGAACGAGTGAGCGTGAGAGTGTAAAGAATGAGCAGGAGAGTGAATGTGTGTGAGAGAGAGATGAGAGAGAGAGAGAGAGAGAGAGAGAGAGAGAGAGAGAGAGAGAGAGAGAGAGAGAGAGAGAGAGAGAGAGAGAGAGAGAGAGAGCATCACTATTTTTACGTCACATACATTTTATGTACACATTTTTCTCCATGTTTAACATTTTTATGAGACTGCTCATGACAAGTGTCTGTATGTGTGTGAGTAAAGTGTGGGAGTTTTTTTCATACTAGTTTCAATACTAACGTGAGACATTTTGTATGTGTCTAGATGTGAGGAAGTGTGACTGTATGTGGAGGATGTGTGTGAGTGGGAATAAGTGTGGGTGGGGGGGGTGTGGGTGGGGGTATGCGTTTTGATGGGTTGGGGTGTGTGGGTTTTGGTGGGTAGTGATATTTGTGGGTGTTGGTGGGATGTGTGGATGGATGTGTGGGGGTGAAAGTAGGGGTGTTGGAATGGGTGTGGGGGATGTGTGTATGGGTGGAGGATATGTGTATGGGACGGATGCGGGGGATGTGTGTTTATGTGGGTGGAGATGTGTGGATGGTTTAAGGAAGTATGTGTGGGAGGCGGGGTTGTGTGGATAGGGGATTGTGTTGGGTGGATTGGGGATGCAAGGGCGGGTGGGGAGAAGTGTATGGTGTGTGGGTTTGAGATATGTGTGCGGTGTGTTGGTGGGGGGTGTGTGAATGATGTGTGGGTGGAGGGTATGTTTGTGATGGTATGGGTGGAGGATAATGTGTGGTGTGGGGGATGTGTGTGATGGGTGCGGGGAATGTGCGTATGGGTGGGGTATATGTGTGGGTGAGTAGGGGATTGTGGTGGTTGGGGGAAGTATGCGGGGGTATGTGGGTGGGAGATGTGTGTGTGTGGATGAGGAATGTGTGGGTGGGGGTGTGTGAGTGGCTTAGGGATGTGTAGGTGGGTAAGGGAGTTGTATGTGTCGGGGTGGGATGTGTGAGTGGGTAGGAGGATGTGTGTGGGTAGGGGTATTGTGATCGAGAGATGTTTGGTTGGGGGTGGGTGGGTGGGGGTGTGTGAGTGCGTAGTGGAGGATGTATGCGTGAGTGAGTGTGTTTGGTGGACGGGTAGGGAATGCGTGTGTGGGTGGGGAGAGGTGTGTGGTGTGTTGGTTGGGGATATTGTGTGAGTGAGGTATGTGTGTGTGGGTGGGGGATTTTTGTGGTGTGTGAGTGGGGGTATGTGGGGTGGATGGGTAAGGGTATCTGTGTGGGTGTGGGTGGGAATATTGTGTGGTATCTGGGTGGGGATATGTGTGTGGTGTGTAAGTGGGGATGTGTTGGTGAGGGATATGTGTGTGTGTGGTGCGTGGGTTGGGAATAGTGCGTGGTAGGGGGTGTATGTGATGTGCGGGTGGGGGATTTCGTGGTGGGGGTTTAGGTTAAGGCACGTGTGGGTGGGTGGAAGTTGTATGTGTGGGTGGTGGGGTGTGTGTGTGTGTGGATTGGGGATGTATGGATGGTTAGGGAGGTGGGTGGGGGGGGGGTAGGGACATGTCAGTTGGTGGGGATGTGTGTGTATGGTTCGGGGATGTGTGAGTGAATGTGCGATGTGTGGGTTGGTGGGGGATTGTGTGCATGGGTGGGGAATATGTTGTCGATGGAGATGTGGCTAAGGGATGGGTGGTTTGAGGTGTGGGTGGGGAGAGGATGTGTGGGTTAAGATGTGGATGGGCGTGGGATGTGTTGGTTGGTGGGGGAATGTTTGTGGGTGGCGAGTGTGTTTTGGTTGGGGGATCAGGTTAGGGCAGTGTGTGTGGGTGGGGGATGTGTGGGAGGGGGATGGGTCGGTTGGTGGGGTATGTATGTGTCCCTTGGTGTGCGTGTGTGTGGGTAGGTGGGGGTGTTTATGTGTCCTTTGGTGCGCGTGTGTGTGGGTAGGTGGGGTTGTGTGGGTGGGGTGATGTATGGATAGGTGGGAGATGGGCTTCATAACATGGTAATTAGCCTTGTTTATGTTTACAACATTCATTTCACAATGTTTATTTTTCTTTCTATGTAAATGTATAATGCTCTTGATGAACGAAAGACGAGTGATTGAAAGGGCCGAATGTAAGACGGGCCTGCGCGCCCAATTTGTGACCCTAATAAAGTTGATTTGATTTGATTTTGATTTGTCATTAATCTGGGTCAACTAGGAACCCAGGTCAGAATCACCCTGGCTGTCATTAAGCTGGGCCAACTGGGAACACAGGTCAGTACCACCCTGGCTGTCATTAAGCTAGGCCAACTGGGAACCCAGGTCAGTACCACCCTGGCTGTCATTAAGCTAGGCCAACTGGGAACCCAGGTCAATATCACCCTGGCTGTCATTAAGCCGGGCCAACTGGGAACCCAGGTTAGTACCACCCTGGCTGTCATTAAGCTAGGCCAACTGGGAACCCAGGTCAATATCACCCTGGCTGTCATTAAGCCGGGCCAACTGGGAACCCAGGTCAGTACCACCCTGGCTGTCATTAAGCTAGGCCAACTGGGAACCCAGGTCAATATCACCCTGGCTGTCATTACGCCGGGCCAACTGGGAACCCAGGTCAGTACCACCCTGGCTATCTTGCTTCCCAGAACATTTCCTGTACTTATGGCTATCCTTGCTTCAGAGGTCACAGATTGTGAGAATTGTGTGGATTTTTTGCCCTGGTCATGCAGGAGTGTGGAGTGTGAGGGAATAAACAGGCTTATAGGCTGGCAGAGAATTGCACTTCTTGGTGGTAGATTACCTATGGATAAGGGAGAGGTGGTTGTGCGTCTATGGGACCAGGTGGGGAAGGTGGGGGAACAGACTGAGAACCCGTATGTGGAAAGAATGATATAGCGGGGGATTGGCCGGGGCTCTGGAAGAATCTCAAAACTGAGAGGGAAGTGATGTTGGTTCTTAACTTAACTCAACATTCCTGGTACTCATTTTAAGCTGGGCCAACTGGAGCCCATGTCAATTGGGGGGAAAATCCTCACCTGTTTGTGTTTGCTGTGTGCAAGGTCTTGTTTGTTACCTTTGCTTTCAGTTGACTCCATGGCTCATGGGATATGCCCTTTGCTCTTATTTTCAATCTGTCTAAATGTCAATGCCTGTTTGTTGCTGTTTCCAGTGTAAATGTGAATGCCACTTTGCTCTATTTCATGTCTGTCTACATGTCAGTGCCATTTTGCTCCATTTTGAGTATCTAAATGTCAATGCCACTTTTCTCTAATTCCAGTCGGTCTACATGTCAATGCCATTTTGCTGCATTTTCATTGTTTAAATTCAATGCCATTTTGCTCCATTTTCAGTGTCTAAATGTCAATGCCAGTTTGTTCTATGTCCAGTCTGTCTTCATGTCAATGCCCTTTTGCGGTATGCTGTTTGGATATAGTTTTGTTACATGCACTATATATTCTATATCTTCTGTATATTACATCATACACTATCTTGGAAAAATCAGAACATTCGGCAGAAGACGCCTTGCAGAGGTTAGAACAATAATCACCATGGCATAAGTAGCTTTTTGTGCCAGAGGGAGAACATACTAATAAAAAGCTATCTATGGTTGTCAGATAAAAAGTGTATAAGTTCTATGTAGAATGTACAATAAGCAGTCACACTGAGAAACACATAATGGCATTGGAAATCTGGTTTCTGAGGAAAATGCAAAGAATACAATGAATGGACAGAAAAACCATTGTCCTATGAGACAGTTGTTCAAGAAACAAAACCTTTAATTGAAATTAGACAAACATTCAGACATTTTTGGATATTTTACAAGAAAATATAAAGTGTCAAATTTAGTGACAGCTGGGAAACTTGATGTGAAAAGATCAAGCATAAGAACTAAAGTAAATAAATACCTTTATAGCTTAGCCACATGGTGCGGGACAAGAGTACAGAGCAGATCTAAGACTGGTGATTATGTGAGATTACTTATTGTGACCACTCCATGCTTATCGACATGGCACATGATGATGGTGGTGATGGTATATTCTATGTGTACTGTATAAACTGTTTACTGTGTTTTAACCTGTGAGAATGTTTATGTAAACTCTACAACCTCTATAAATGTTTAATTACTGTTTATAATAATTGAAAATGTGAATAGTTGTTTAAGAAATGTGCCTGGTTTTTTCCCCCTGCCAACAGTTATATGGATGTCCAGCAATGGTGAAGTTAGATTCCTTGCCTTCCCATCTTCAAGACTGTGAGTTTAATCCCAAGAAACCAGTGCAGTGTGACAAGGGATGTGGACTCATTGTGCCAAAAGATGAAATTAAGGTTAGCTGCTGTTGTATCTTCTTGATCACTGGTTCAGTAGATCATTTTTATCGCGGGTCATTACTCTTGAAGATACCTTACATTAGTTTCAACAAAACTAAAAGAACTACGCAGATTGTGTAACTTTTCAGTTTTCATCTCCCAGGTAATCATCATCTGTATGGATGACTCTGTGCTAAGAGATAAAAGAAGTGCCTGGGGGGGTCATAGCGAAGGTTAATAGACAGTGCGTGGTGCAGGAGAGCATGGCATATGATACCACAACATCTAGTATGAGAATGGAGGTGGAGGCAGTCACTGCTACGTTCAGCTGGCAGCAGGATAAAAATAAGAGACATGTGAAGACAGGACTCGGCAGACTGCGCGGAAGAAATCATTCCTGATTCAACGGGCAAGACGGCGTTTACCTGCAAAGCGTTGTGGAACGTAATGAGCATGGCAAGGCACGTAGAGCGCCCTGGTCATCCACTGCACCTGTATTCGTCTCCAGTCGTCTCGACTTGTCTTGCCATTGGACTCAGATGGACTCAGGCGAGAGAGTGAGGTCGACGAATTGCGCAACTCTTCCTCACTGTAATCCAAGTCATCGCGCAAGTGTAAAAAAGATCCAATGGATGGTATATCATCCAACGTCATATTAAATGGCAAGACAAGATTCCAGACACTGAAGTCCTAGAAAGAGCGTCCATGCCCAGTATCCACACTCTACTGATGAAGAATCAGATCCACTGGGCTGGTCACTTGACTCGCATGCCAGATCACAGGCTCCCTAAACAAATTTTTTACAGCGAACTGCAGTTGTGGTAAACGCTCCCAAGGTGGCCAGAGGAAACGCTTTAAAGACACTCTGAAAATCTCACTGAATGCTTTTGGAATTCATCATGACACCTGGGAGGCTGCAGCCAGAGACCGAAATTTGTGGCGTGCATCATTACGCAAGGGTGCAGTCATATGTGAGGCAACCAGGACTGCAAGAGCTGTGAAGAAAAGGCAGGACAGAAAAACCACTGCAGGAAATCCTCCTCCAGAAACGTCAAGCATTCTTTGCCCACATTGTACAAAGAACATTTCGAGCCAAAATAGGCCTTATCAGCCATCTTAGAACCCACGGCTCCATACCTTCAACCCCACTGGATGAAATGAATGGTCATCATCATTCTTGATGGACAAACAACAGAACAGAACAGGACTCACAGAGCATGCTGAGTAGGGTGAAGACAGGCTAGCCTCGTGCAGTGTGGCATTCTTCAGTTAAACAATCAAAGATAAGGAGCATCCATTTGATCTTTTCCCCAGGACATGCAGGTGTGGAGGGAAACAAGCAAGCAGACAAATTGGCTGGGTCTGTACCTCTGGGTGGGGTACTGGTGCACCATAAGACAGATGTGGTCCAGGCTCTTTGGGATCATGTGTATAGTGTGGAAGAACAGATATTTAGAAGTGAAAATTTTGTTAGCAGAGCTGTTATTTAATTAAATTCAGTTGGGGTATTTCAGTGAAGAGCAAAACCTTGGCTTCAAATTTTCTAGCCTTTTATTTTTGTTTTTTCTTCATCTCACCCTTCCTTCACGAGATGTCACTATGAATAAATGCAAAGAAAGCAGCAGTCAGTTGATATCTTCATAGAGTTCGTCATTAAATGGGAGCATGTGTATACAAAATACTTTTCTCTGTTCTACTTATGTTAGAGACTCCTTCAACAAATGTTTAGCTGCCATTTTACCAGTCACATTCATCAGTATCTCCTATCTGTGTTCTTGTTTTAGGACCATAATTGTGTACGAGAACTTCGGAGCATGATGTCACAGATGCAGCAGAAGTTTGCTGGCCTTCAAACTGAGAGCTTGGAGCAGAAGATACAACTGACGGAACAGAAGCGTGAGATACAAATGTTGAAGGTGAGTTCTGTTGTGTGTGAGCAGTGTAGCTGCATGCTTGAGTTGAGTAAGTAATCAACATCACAGCACTTGGCACATTTCCATATGCGCTCAATCCTCATTTTAACCAGTGAAGATACCCCAATTTAATAGTACCAATTGCAGTTTGATTATGTGTTTGTCTGGCCTTTCCTCTGAGTACTGAGTGTTAACCAGATCCTCTGGTCACTCCCTGCCACTCCATTCTCTCCAGGCAATGATGATGTAATTGCCTTATTGTACACCAACACCTCGCCCAGCAGTGCAAACCCAGCCAATACAGTGACACTTCGATTAACCATCACTCATTTAACTGTAGGTTTCTTTTATCCGTCATCGTCTAAAACAAAAAAACAAATGTGTGAATATCAACAGACAGACGGACATCTATGGACCAAGGCATAATTGGAAATATGAAGTGACGTAATTAAAGCTTTTATCAAGGTTTTACATCTTATGATGCCATGACTGTTAAAGAAGTTCCGAAGAGATACAACTTAAAGGATGCTACTTTCACTGTTGCCACTGCCTGGGCTGACCTTACAGTGTCTACTTAAAGAATGGGTGGAATAAATTCTTGCTTGAACCTATTGTCGAAACTGAAGGAACTGAGACTGTTAGTTTTTACAAAATTGTGCAACAATGTTGGACTAAACAGTGAATACATTAAGCCAGATGAAGTAACAGATTTGTTGGATTGTGAGAAAATGGATGGAAGCTTGGCAATTTTGAACGATGATGAAATTGTTTCTAGTGTGACTACCATTGAAGAAGAAGAAATTGATGACGATGAAGGATCCGTTCTTAACCAAAAACCTACAACTAGCCACTCAGAAGCAGAAACAATGTTATCAAAGTTCATCGACTGGTTTGAAATACATGAGGAAGCAAATGCAGCACAGATCCTACTTCTGTTTAAGATAATGAACATCGCTGCGTAGAAAGCTCCAGCCTCAAAGACACAAAAGGAGGATGACAGATTATTGTAAAGTGACATAGGTTTATAGTATTACAATATATTTCTGTAATTGCTACTCTTATATTGAAGTTTATATTGCTCGTTTTGTAAAATTAAGTACAATATGTATTATTAACTTTTAAAGGATTTTATTTTCATTTCTGTCCCAAACCCGCAGTGAAATCACGTTACTGTACATATGTATTAAGAGATTTCTGTTATCCGTCACAGCCCAGGTCCGGATGGTGACGGTTAATCAGACTTTTACTGTATGTCCACCTCCTCGTTTCCCAACACATCAGCATATCCTGGGGAAAAGATCCAACATATGCCCCTTACCATACATTTAAAAAATTGAAGTATGCCACTCTGCATGAAGCATGCCTGTCTCTTCTCAGTGTGCTCTGTGAGTACTTGAAGTGTGCACTCATCACTGTTATGCGCCCTGGCGAGCGATGTAGGCATTCAGATCTCAGTCACTGGTATTCTGGATTGATTCTGCTGATGATTTCCCATGTTGCCATCACCTTAGATCATCAAGTACCATTTCTGTCTCTCTCTCTCAGCCTCTTCTACCTCTGGTCTTCCCAATCATCATGATGTTCTCCAATACCACTATTCTCATTGACATGGCAACAGAGCACAATGCCTCTTTCTTATAGTTATGTACATTACACAATTTCATTAGCCTCTTCCTTGACATTCGTCGTTAGTTCTGGTTTACATTACTCAATGCCAGTTAATAATGTCACATTAGATTTCAGATCATGTTATTAGATGCCATGTCATGTTTGTATTGCATCATAAAATGAATTGGGTTGCACTGTTTCATCAAGCCTGTGGCTCAGTTTAAAAAAAAAAAACAACAATTAGTTGCATCTCCTTTACAGGACGTGGCAGTCAACTCCAGCATTTTTTGGCTGTTTGTGATTCCTGGGCAAGTTTTATGTTGCATTCATAACCCCTTCAGTATATCAGACATTCTTTTTTTTTTGGACGGGAAGGGGGGGGGGGGGGGGAATTTGCTTTCTCTAGCTTTTTACTATCCCCAATCTACCTACAAGACACAAGACTTGTCTCATTTCATCTGGTTCCTATCCCTTGACCTGTCTGACATCAGAGACCCTACCAGTATCTACACTACTGTCAGCATGGCTCTTGAGGTCATTGGAACACGCAAACATTTCTACCACTACAAGGTGAAGACACAACAGAGGGGAAACACAGCTGCGCATGATTTGGCAGCAGACCACGTTGCATTGGTTTTTTTATGAAATGGTATGGGTGCTGGTCTCTCAGAAAGCAATGACAAACTACTGGACGTAAACTTGCCAAGAGATCACAACAGCAAACAATGCTGGTGTTGACTGTTTGTATTAGATAAACATAATGAAAGTCAGCTTTGCTATGTGTTAAGTGAAGAATCCTTCTATGCATATGAGGCTTCGTGGATATATATATATATATATATATATAGTCTTACTACACTTTTTATGTAGAACACATTTGAAAAATGAAGTACATGATGTCATAAAAAAATGTGTTACACAGTGCATTGTGAAGCAAAATGCAGCGAATGGCTGTCATCTGTCATCTGTTGGAGTAATTCTTTGCCCTCCAAACAGAATGGTGTTATCAACGGAAGAAAGAATTTTTCAAATTTGTTCTACATACAAAGTGTATTGAGACTCTACAAACACCCAATATATATATATATATATATATATATATATATATATATATATATATATATATATATATATATATATATATATATATGTATATATGGGTCGTTCATTTGAAACCCATTCCAATGGCTTTATTACAAAAGCATGAAAGAAACATTAACAGGTGTGGTAGAATTAAACAAAGCATTCATTTTGAATGAAGTATGCATCATGAGTTGATCAGAAGTCGTCGCTGTAGGCATTCAGGCAAGCATCCCATTTGAATAATGAAGACGCAAACAATAGATTGCACGATCTATTGCCTGGCATATTTTGCTGCATCTTGTCAGGTACATACTGCAGAATTCACACAATGTAAAGTAAATTAACTAGATAAATCCATCAAGCTGAAATATACACATGTTCGCACAGTAATGTCAATTGTCTACTATAGTAATTTTAAGCTGACTAACATCTCTTTCTGTTTCCACACACAGAGAATAATAATATAACTAGAAAGGCTTTGTCTAAAATCCACAGTGCACAGGAAATAGAGGAAGACCTAAAAACACACAGAGAAGAGACATATAAACAGAAATGAATATTGTGGGGAGGATATGGACGGAGCTGCATGGGATAGCTAAGGATAGGAGGGCTTGGAGTGAGGTGGTTGAGGGCCTAGGCCCCAACAGTGGTTAAAGGGTGAACAAGAATTGTGCACCTCTTTTGCTCAGTGGTCACTGCACCAGACTTTGCTAATCTTCTGTGTAAGATTTACTTCCTCTTGAGATTTCATCTAAGGTAATAGACACAATCTATCCATAGGTAGATTTTCAATCCTAACAATATTTGTGTGTGGTGTCCTTACAGCCTACAGTTTATTTCCAGAAGGTTTGGGATTTTTAGCTTGCACGCAGGGCATCTCATTTTCACAATTTTTCTCTATCTGAGAAAGCAAGGTATAGTGTACCCAAGAGGTCAGCGGAACATGATGTCATTATTTTTTTTATTTTTGTGTTCGCTCGCTTTGAGCTCAAGTGTAGTCCATGCGCTACTTCTAGTAACACTGGTCTGAATTTTGTATGTGGATTAGCTTTCCTTATTACTAGTGTCCCTCGCATCAGGTGAACCAACTCTGACTTCAGAGGTACTTGTAATTTATGCCCCTAGTCAGGATAAGAAGTCAACATTTCAGTCCAGCTGTCCAGTATAGGGGTTGAACCCCTTACCTCGGCATCAGCACATGGGATGTTTAAGAACACATGTTCTTATCCATTCATGCTGACCTCCGTTATATCATTAGAAACTAATTGTACCGGTAAAAGATCCTGCCCTATCTGAGATTTGAACGAGGCAGCTTCTGAGCCTGTAGTGGGTATCAAAACCTCTCAGCTGTGCCACCTTCCCCATTGTTTAATATTTTTGGGTTGCTGAAGTGAATCCCTTGTTCATTGCCAGTTGTGCATGTTTTTGCCAGGAGCTGCTGAGATCAATGCGAGCATCAAGCTCCCGCCTCCGAGAGATACAAACTACCATGGAGACAGAAGATATGGTGCGGTAAGTTTGCATTTGTTGGTCAGTTATGTGTTCATACGTTTTAAAGGTAATTAACACAGAACTATGTTGCTATGACCGTGATTCAGACAACTCAAGGTTAACATACAAGAATCAACGGCAAGTCAATTGATATTTCCTTTGGCTCAAAAGAACGATCCAACGGTCATTTAGTAACAAATGAGAGCCGAACTCGAATGAAGCATCATGCAGACTCTTAGTCCAGAGTTAACATCATACCTGCTTTATTTTACAGTCGATGCACGGGTAAGTGTCACAAATGTTTATATTCAAAACCTATCTGCCTTGTACCGCCAAGCCGGCGACAGGAATGTTATACAGAATATACGACAAATGTACACACCCTTATGTCTCCGACATTGGTCGAATTTCTCCTTCTCCTTCGTCTGTTCCTCTGTCCATCGCTTGTGACGGTGTTTGATCAGTGATCAGTCTAGGTTCTGGCTGCCCACGGGGTTATCAGTCGATGGCGACATTCTAATATATCATCAAGGCTTCCTTCCTTTATCTATCTGTATCCTCCATCTTCTGATATCAAGCCAAACAACTGTGAACCACCGGGAAGGTTAACCCGGTCAACAAATGCCCGCAGAAGTCGGATGTGTCGGCCTAACGGCGCAAGAACGCAGCTCTGCTGTAAACAGGCACAATGCAATCACGTCCGGAAAAAAAACACTCCGGATGAACGAAGAAGAGGAAGAAGAACTGTGAACCATGCCACTTTCTCGAACGTTTACTGTTTCACGTCTTGCCATTACAACCTCCATCAGTCCTCTGTTGTTCTCTGACATCACTGTGACGTTTGTGCTGTTTACCGACAGTCTCATAGTTTCTTGTGGGGTTTTCCTTATATGATTTTCTACTGCCTTTTCCGATGTCATTCTGTCTAAACGCTATGTGGCATATGTGGTCAGTCAATATACACTGACAGAGATGTTAAGGAGGAGTTGGAGCACTGATGGACCCCCGTCCGCAGTGTGATGATGATGATCCTCAAGATAGTCCCATAGTAGATAATGAATAGTGAATATTAGTCTATGTAGAGTTGAATAGAACAGGTAGTCATATAGTAGATACTGAAAAGTTTATTAGTCTATGCATATTTTCTTGAATTACTTCAACTTACACTTGGACACAAAAGGTAGTCTTATAGTAGATACCGAAAAGTGTAAGTATTAGTCTCTGTATATTTTCTTGAATTACTTTAACTTATAGTTGGACACAAAAGGTAGTCCCATAGTAGATACTGCCATTGGGGTGTAGAGTATTAGGCCTTCATTCATACCAGGCCATGACGTATAAGATGAGGTGACCTGTTCCCTTCCTTGTTGCTGTTTCTTCTGAAACAATTCCCTGAAAATTGCCTGATGCCCATGTTTATGTAAGTAAAAAACATGTAAAGGTCCCCTTTTTACATGTTTTAAATGCACACAGGGTTAGACTTTTATTGTTCAATCAGACTTGATGGGAGATGTGATCGGTGTTATGTGGGCTGGCGTCTACTTCCTTAGATATTTCCTGAAGTCCACTTTAGGATGGATTGATCCTGGGAGCCCAGGTCAGTTTTTAAGAATTGGAATCCATCCTGAAGTGGATTGAATCCATGAGCACTGGGCCAGCGGATGAGTATCTAGCCTCTACACTACCACAGCTCCCTAGATGGCATCATCATCATAGTCATAGGTCAGAGGTGATGATGTTTCTTGTGTTGATGCAGTTGGGTCAACAGTCTGCAGCTCCCTAGATGGCATACTTGACCATAATCATAGGTCAGAGGTCAGAGGTGATATTGTTTCTTGTGTTGATGGAGGTGGGTCAACAGTCCGCAGCTCCCTAGATGGCATACTTCACCATAATCATAGGTCATAGGTCAGAGGTGATATTGTTTGTGTTGATGGAGGTGGGTCAACAGTCTGCAGCTCCCTAGATGGCATACTTCACCATAATCATAGGTCAGAGGTCAGAGGTGATATTGTTTCTTGTGTTGATGGAGGTGGGTCAACAGTCCGCAGCTCCCTAGATGGCATACTTCACCATAATCATAGGTCATAGGTCAGAGGTGATGATGTTTCTTGTGTTGATGGAGGTGGGTCAACAGTCCGCAGCTCCCTAGATGGCATACTTCACCATAATCATAGGTCATAGGTCAGAGATGATGATGTTTCTTGTGTTGATGGAGGTGGGTCCACAGTCCGCAGCTCCCTAGATGGCATACTTCACCATAATCATAGGTCATAGGTCAGAGATGATGATGTTTCTTGTGTTGATGCAGGTGGGTCCACAGTCCGCAGCTCCCTAGATGGCATACTTCACCATAATCATAGGTCATAGGTGATATTGTTTCTTGTGTTGATGCAGGTGGGTCCACAGTCCGCAGCTCCCTAGATGGCATACTTCACCATAATCATAGGTGATAGGTCAGAGATGATGATGTTTCTTGTGTTGATGCAGGTGGGTCTACAGTCCGCAGCTCCCTAGATGGCATACTTCACCATAATCATAGGTCATAGGTGATATTGTTTCTTGTGTTGATGCAGGTGGGTCCACAGTCCACAGCTCCCTAGATGGCATACTTCACCATAATCATAGGTCATAGGTCAGAGATGATAATGTTTCTTGTGTTGATGCAGGTGG
Source organism: Cepaea nemoralis (assembly GCA_014155875.1). Classification (NCBI taxonomy): domain Eukaryota; kingdom Metazoa; phylum Mollusca; class Gastropoda; order Stylommatophora; family Helicidae; genus Cepaea; species Cepaea nemoralis. The sequence goes on from JACEFZ010012159.1 coordinate 182,678, forward strand.
GTCCACAGTCCACAGCTCCCTAGATGGCATACTTCACCATAATCATAGGTCATAGGTCAGAGATGATGATGTTTCTTGTGTTGATCCAGGTGGGTCCACAGTCCACAGCTCCCTAGATGGCATACTTCACCATAATCATAGGTCATAGGTGATATTGTTTCTTGTGTTGATGCAGGTGGGTCCACAGTCCGCAGCTCCCTAGATGGCATACTTCACCATAATCATAGGTCATAGGTCAGAGATGATGATGTTTCTTGTGTTGATGCAGGTGGGTCCACAGTCCGCAGCTCCCTAGATGGTATACTTCACCATAATCATAGGTCATAGGTCATGGCTGATATTGTTTCTTGTGTTGATGCAGGTGGGTCAACAGTCTGCAGCCGGCCCGTGTGACAAGGTGGGGTGGTATGATATCCACACCAGATGCTGTGCTGCAAGCAGTCATAAAGAGAGCCTTGATTGAGAGTGGGTGCCCCTCACATGTTGTCAGTGAATTGATGGAGAATGCTCATGAGCGCAAATGGCCCAATGGACTCAACACTTTAGAGACCAGACAGCTCAACCGCAGACAGTATGAAAACTATGTCACCAAGCGAATACCAGGTACGGCTTTGTTAGTGATGTAGTTGGTTAGTCCTGACCATATGTTTTTTTAAACTGGTCTGTTAGGGTTTCATATATTGTGTATTATACTTAACAATATCTCATGGACAGACCAAAACAAATAATTATTCTTCGCCTCAGAATAGGGCACAATAGATTACGTAAAGGACAAACACTCACTTTTAACTCAACAATTTTCTTTTTGATCATGTGTTCTTACCAAATGTTACAACCAAAATGTTGGACATGTGTGATGTGTTTTAACATATTCGTTATTACTTTTCTTAATTGTTGTTTTATCATTTTTATTTTTTCCTAATACATGTTTTCATTCATTCATAAGTGGGATATGTTATTTACATAGCAGAGAAATATCTAACGGCAGTGGAAATGTAATTTATAACACAAATGCAAAGATTACCATTGGCAGACAGAAAAAAATGCTGGAACAGTCTTACCAGAAACAAATGGCAAACCCTAGATTGATTAGTGGAATTAGACACAATCAAGATTTTTGGGCATGTTATGAGGAGAAATACACTTGAAATCTTAGTGACAACTGGCAAAGTTGATAGAAAAAAGAGCAAGAGGAAGGAAAAGAGATAATTACCTGGAGGGCTTGGCTGTAAGGCATAATTGAGACAAGAATACAAACCTGATCCAATACTAATGATTATGTGAGATTGTGAACTGTGACCACCCAGGCATGTTGGCATGGCACATGATGATGATTATTTACATGGTCTGTGATGTCAGTTTACCTGGAGTAAGGTCATTGTAAAGTTATATACATGTGTTTGTGCTTGTTGCTTCTTTGCAGGACCTTAACATACCTTTTATTCATGTTATATTTTAAGACCTAGTTGTAACTGAACATTTGTATGTATTGTTCTTGGTGAAATAGGTACCGGATAGTGTTCAAGGAATTGTCAGGGAAGGAAAGGTAATGAGGAAGGGAATAGACCGCCTCATGTCATTATGTAAGTACTTATACGTGAAGGCCTAATACTTCCCACCCCAATATATGCTGCTTGATGTTGAGCACTGAGGTCATGCGGTTGCTGGTCTGTTGAGGGAATTAGCTGGTCAGTTGAGGGCATTAGCTGGTCAGTTGAGGGCATTAGCTGGTCGGCTGAGGGCATTAGCTGGTAGGTTGAGGGCATTAGCTGGTCTGTTGAGGGAATTAGCTGGTCTTTTGAGGGAATTAGCTGGTCTTTTGAGGGAATTAATTAGCTGGTCTGTTGTGGGAATTTGCTGGTCGGTTGAGGGAATTAGCTGGTCTGTTGAAGGCATTAGGTGGTCTATCAAGGACATTAGCTAGTCTGTTGAGGAAATTAACAGGTCTGTTGAGGGAATTAACGTCTCTGTTGAGGGAGTTAGCTTGTCTGAAGAGGGCATTATCCAGTCTGTTGAGGACATTCAGCTGGTCTGTTGTGTGCATTAACGGACTTATTGAAAGTTGCCCTATGCTTTCTGCAGGCAAACATGCTGTGGTAGTGATGTCTTGTGAGAACCAGCATATGCCCGAGGAGCTGATGGTTGAGCCAGGACTAGTCATCATCTTTGCTCATGGAGTCGAATGAACATAACCAGGTGGGTGACTAGCACTGATGTTTTGTTTCTTATTCCATGTTTATCTGAGGTTCCATGCACAGGAGTTACCATTGTGTCTGATTCTCAAACTACACTTCAGAATATCTACCATAGACCATTGTGTCTGATTCTCAAACTACACTTCAGCAGGTACATATGGATCATTGTGTTTGATTCTCTTCAGAAGATCTTTCATGGAGCATTGTGTCTGATTCTCAAACTACACTTTAGAAAGATGGCTATGGTATGAATGGTTCATTTCTCTCTAATATTACCAGTGTGTTACCAGGGCCCATACTGTAAGTAAGAAGAGGTTAATAGGCAAGAAGACTGGCTTAATTGCACTGGGTTTCATTCCATTTAGCTCAGCCTCTCCACAGAGCAGCTAACTGCCTGCCGAAAGAGTCGCACCAAGCATGAATTCTGTAGCTCCAACGATGACCCCCACAAGGGAAGTAAAGAATAGTTACACTGTAACCTACCATACATGCCATGAAAGGCAAGTAAGAAGTGTTGGCGTGAGAATAACTATCCAGTGTATTGGAAAACTGTAATTGCAAAATCCCATCCAATCATGGTGAAAGAGTAGGCATGGATTAGATGAGGGCCTATACTCCACTGAGAGATCAAAGACTAGGCATGGATTAGATGAGGGCCTATACTCCACTGAGAGATCAAAGACTAGGCATGGATTAGATGAGGGCCTATACTCCACTGAGAGATCAAAGACTAGGCATGGATTAGATGTAAGCCTATACTCCACTGAGAGATCAAAGACTAGGCATGGATTAGATGTGAGCCTGTACTTCACTGAGAGATCAAAGACTAGGCATGGATTAGATGTGAGCCTATACTCCACTGAGAGATCAAAGGCTAGGCATGGATTAGATGAGGGCCTATACTCCACTGAGAGTTCAAAGACTAGGCATGGATTAGATGAGGGCCTGTACTCCACTGAGAGATCAAAGACTAGGCATAGTTTAGATGAGGGCCTATACTCCACTGAGAGATGAAAGGCAGCAGAAGATATAGAATATAGTCTCAAGAACTTAAGTGGATCTTCTACCTAAGTCATGCAGGAGTCCGAGATAATGTGCTAGCTAGTTTGCTGGCTCACGGGCAACAATAGTGGGGACACTGGTGACAGACTTAGAACATATATGCTTCACAAATGACAGGTTGCTACAGGCTGACTCGGGTTAGTGAGCCAGCTTTAGACTTGTCATTTGGGTTCATGTGTTTCAGTAGCAGGCATGATCACAGATGGGAACAATAGAGGTGCAAGTGCACTTTGGAAACAATCATATAATCAGTGTGCTTAGGAAACAGTCATATAATTAATGCACTGTGAGGTGTGAATATTTTAGACGATGAGATACCTAATGGGATCCCGATTGGGAGGGGCTATCATCTTCATATGCTTTCTCTAGGACCTTTAAATGGCTCGTTGTCCCCCACGTGAAGTTCCCCACTATAAAGCAAGTTCCCTTCACGAAAAAAAATGATAATAAAGTTAATAAGTGTAGGTTCCTACAGAAAGCATGGGGATCAAGGAACTTTACTACCGATCCCAGGGAAGGAAGTACCCTATGCACTCTAGATAAAGTTGGGTCAGTATGTAGATCTCCTCCCTCACATGTAATCCCTGCAGTCTCTCAGTAGATCATGAAAGCCAAGACTTCTAGGGATTGACAGGACATACATGAACATTACTGGACATCCAATATATGCACATAACAAGCAAAGTTAGCACATAACATGGTGTACTGGGTATACATACAGATAAAGTTGTTATATAACAGGGTGTGTTATTAGTGCAAAACAAACATAGTTGACGTTGGACAAGATTTAAACCAAGAATCACCCAAGTTTTGGTATTTATTAAAGTTAATACAACAACAGGAAATAATGCAATAAAGATAACAGGTGGTATTTCAAATCACTCCTTCAACCATCACATGACATGATAATATACAACAAGTGATTAATTATATTAACAAAATCACCCATATCACTATATGGCACCCATATAAATAGATAGTATAATATCTTCTACTATGAGTGGCTGTGGAGGAAAAATGTGTCACTGTTGGTAATGTTCATGCTGAGGATTAGTCACTGGGAGTGTTATTCATTCTGAGGAATTGTTTGCTGGAATGAACTCAAATAGGGTAGTTTCCCAGTGGTACTGCTTCTTTCCAGAATTTCCAAGTGCATAGGATGTGGAGGCATAGACGGTTACGTATAACTTTTCTGCTGGGGTTTTATAGTGGCCAGGAAGTTCCTCAGGGGTTATAACCAGGAATAATTATACCAGGTGGTATAATTATCCCTGATGCCTGTCGGGCTTTTACAAAAAGTAAGAGTATACTGTCATTGAGGCTGAGGGCTGGCATCTCAACAAAACCAACCTGTCTAAGCATCTCATACATACAAACAATATTCACAAACATACAAACAAGATTCACAAACATACAAACAATATTCACAAACATACAAGCATTATCTATAAACATACATGGAATGAAAGAAAAAAATGGGGAAGGGGGGGGGGAGGGGGTTGTTCCACTCACAGGTGATATCACTACTCTCCTCTCCTTGGATGTAAGGTATTAAAACACATGTTGGAGCAAGACCAGTAGATATTGTTAAGGCAGCATTTGTTCTCCAGTAATGTTTTAATTTCATAATGAGATAAACTCATAATTATATAATGATATCAAGATAAAGAAAAATTATCCAGATGAGCTCAAGTCCAGTTGATAAGAAGGAATGGTCAGATTAAGATAAGTGGAACAAAGCATGTTATGACAGATATCTGTTAGAACACTGCCTGTTGGAATTCTGCATATCAAGATTGAATGCAATAGGTGATATTTGCAGGTTAAAGTAAAGCATGATGAAATGTATGTAGATTAAGACAAGACATGATGCATGGCCCTCTCTACAACCTTTCAGCATCCTACTTCTGTCACATAAAATCTGGCCTTCATTTCTCAGAAGTTAGACCTGACTCTCCTCAAGTGCCTTTCTCATCTTTTATCATCATCATTATTATTATTATTATTTTAAATTCCTGTATGGCAGGGGGAGGTTAATTCGACCAACTCCCTCATCAGGAAAAGTAACAGTTACAAACTAACATTACATATAAAATTATCACGATGAAAATACATATCTTTCATGAACAATGCACGAGCCATGACATAGATATGCATCTAATATATTCAGTACTTCAAATACAATGACATGTGTCTCTCCCCTCTGTTCTCTTGAGCAAAAGAGGCTACAGACAATGGTATCTAACCCATCAGTTGTCGTAAGTTAGTATCGTGCACACGTGTCAGTTAAAGTCTGCATTTTGGCAGGTACTGAACATAACATTAAATTATTCATCATCCCTAATGTCATTGATGCTGTCATTGAGTGCAACTTCTAACAACATTTAAGTACCAGGTGCATCTATTTTCTTTGATCATTGAACATTAATTTTCATGTAAAGAACATGGCAAATTTACATAGCAGTCTCATGAAAGAGTGGTACAAAGAAGTCACATGATATACTAAGAATTATGTGGGTTTTTGCACAAGAAGTTTAAGAGAAAGACTCATAGAATCGTTTACTCGTGTAGAATCATCAATGCATAGAAAGTTCATTTGAAATGGGCATTATAAATACACTGAGAAAAGATAACTATATATAGAGAGACTTTGCATTCGTAGAAGAAAGGTTCTAACCTGGTGAGTGCAAAAATGAACCCAACATGGCTTGGTACCAGAATTTACTTTTGAACAGGAACATTGTTATGGAGCATAAATAACATGGTTACACCACTATATACATAAACACTGCGGTACTTTTCTGGTTAGGAACGTCAGTTAAGGACTTCGGGTGTGTGGGCCCATCCTGGGAATAGCCAGAACACTGGTCACCTCACTTCCTAACTAAAGTATTGCTGTCACCTCGCCATCTTGACCCGGACTGAGCTAGAAGGTTCTGCTAATTTTGGTCTTAACGACTTGCGTGGGCATTTCAAATCCAGCCAATCAAAGTTCTCCACTCAACGCCTACGATTTCTCCAGTTTCGTCCGAACTATTATGGTGTCTCAAAGTGGTTATTTATTTTATAAAGATCGGCAAATTGTCGATGACTGTACAGTATGTGACATGCACTTTGGAAATAATAATATAATCAGTGTGCTTTGGAAATAATTATATAATCAGTGTGCTTTGGAAATAAGCATATAATCAGTGCACTTTGGAAATAATCATATAATCAGTGTGCTTTGGAAGCAATCATATAATCAGTGTGCTTTGGAAACAATCATATAATCAGTGTGCTATGGAAACAATCATATAATCAATGTGCTTTGGAAATGATCATCTAATCAGTGCGCTTTTTAAACAATCATATATATAATCTGTGCACTTTGGAAACAATCATATAATTAGTGTGCTTTGGAAATGATCATATAATCAATGTGCTTTGGAAATGATCATACAATCAGTGCACTTTGGAAACAATCATATAATCAATGCACTTTGGAAAACAAGCACTTTGGAAACAATCATATAATCAGTGCACTTTGGAAATGATCATATAATCAATGCACTTTAGAAACAATCATATAATCAGTGCACTTTAGAAACAATCATATAATCAATGTGCTTGGAAACAATCATATAATCAGTTCACTTTGGAAATAGTCATATAATCAGTACAGTTTGGAAATAGTTATATAATTAGTGCACTTTGGAAGCAGTCATATAATCAGTGCACTTTGGAAACAGTCATTTAATTAGTGCACTTGGGAAACAGTCATTTAATTAGTGCACTTGGGAAACAATCATATAATTAGTGTACTTTGAAAACAATCTGCTTCCATACACTCACTCTGACATCTGCTGAAAGAGACATAGCACACATGGGTGTGGCCTGAGTGTGGCACGTCAATTCTAATTAATCAGTCAATTTTTATGTTATCATTTTCATTGTTAGAATTATTACACACAACTAATTTATTATTTGTCTTTTTAAAATGTTGTTATATATATATATATATATATATATATATATATATATATATATATATATATATATATATATATATATATATATATATATATATATATATATAATTTTGTGTTGCAGTCCATTTGCATGTATTATTTGTAGATTCTTTTTTAATAGAAATCTGTTTTTATATATAACGTTGAAAGCTTAGTTGCTTTTGGTGTCAATAATTTAAAACTGCAGCCAAAAGGCAACCATGGAGGGAATAGGTATCTCTGTCTGTCTCTTTGTAACAGTCTGTCTCCTGTTGTGTCGTATCTCTGTGTATCTCTATCTCTCCCCCCCCCCCTCTTTCTCTCTCTCCTTTCTCCTGTCTCTCACCCCTCTCCTCCCCCTCCTCTCTCTCTCTCTCTCTCTCTCTCTCTCTCTCTCTCTCTCTCTCTCTGCATCTGCCTTTGTGTCCCTCTGTCTCAATCTCTATCACTATCTGTCTGTCTATTTGTTTTTGTTTTCTGTCTTTTTCTCTATTTATGGTAGTACATTTTACTTACTACCATAAAATTTACAGCTTATAAAACCATTTGTTTACTTCCATTTTCTTTTTCCAGGGTCATTAGATGAATTTATCTGCTGCCAGTCTTTCAAACAATTTACAGTGGCATTTGGATGTCCTTTGACCTTTGAATGTCCCTTGGCTTATGGATAGTCCTTTGACATTAGGATATCTTGTGGTGTTTTGAGTGTCCTATCAGGTTGGACTTTCCTGTGAGAATGACGCTGACTATGAATTATTGATCGCTTAGGAAGGCAAAGACCCACACCTAAATGTATTAATTCTTGTGATTGTGGTCAAGATCTGCTACAACAGAAGTGATGTTGCCTGCTGGAGCTATCTGGGTAGAGCCAGACAGTTGTCGGAGCTACTTATAAAGTTGTCGGAGATAGTTATAAAGTTGATGTGGTGTGTGATAGTTAGTATATGTTGGGGACTACCAAGGGTATACTTATTTGCAATGCCAAACTGTATGGATGATGTTGCTGTCACTGAGTGTGTGATCAGCATGTTAATTTAACTCATTTTATACCAAACAAATCAACATATTTTGATGAGTATGTGACCACACACTTTGTTTGCTTACCTCACAACAGGGGAGGGGAAGTTTTTTTCTGCCAGGGGTTATGTGGATATTTATAAAATCATTCACCGGCTGTGCACAATTATTGACTTTAAAATTAGCCTGCTATATTTAGTCAGTACTTTGCCTTGATTGCTGTGGTAAGTGTGTTAACACTTTTACAATGTGTACTCCCAGCCCGCCTGGCACTGGCTGTCCTTTTGTAGTCGCCGCAATATAGGCAGATGGGTTGTGGACAGCTGAAAAGAAGCATACATGTCTGTCCCATTATGTACTTGTAGATGTCCTGTCTGATGGACGTTTCTTGCTTGCCTCTCAAAATTTGCGTTATTATTATGGTTCACTTAATATAAACTTTTGTTGCTATGAAAAAAGGTACAAGATTTATTGAATTTTGAGTCCCACCTGTGGTTGCTTTGGTAGGGCTAGAGAAAATTACTTTGTGGGCCATATAAGGCCAGTGGGCCGGACATACGCGTGGTTACACCCTCTGGTCTATAACAAACAAATGGCCATACATTGCTCAGTAACTACATGCTCATAACACTTTCAGTTATTTTGCAAAAGCCACCATTAGTATTGGAACTCTTCACTGGCTGTTGTAGATGACTGATCTTTTGGGAATGCCCTGAGTGCAGTAATGTCAGTTCTAGACTTGACTCAACTTTCAGTTTTTTAAACATGTACCCAGCAAGATTGACACGGACAGCTATGTTAAGATCCTGTAGAGAAACGACTGGTTCGTATACTGCAGTGCTCAAAGAAGTCACATCAGGTGAACACTATTTCCATTGGCACAATTTCCACCAGCAATTTTTGCGCGCTTCCTTTGAACTCAAGTGTAGTCCACCACATGCTACTTTACTACTATTACTACTACCACCTGGCTTAGAGGTTAGAGACTTTTCTTTGTAATCTCGTATACTCTCGTAGGTAACTTGATGATGGTGAGAATCAGCAGTGGTTCGAATCGCATCGGTAACTTACTGGGTATGTGAGCCGGCCGCTCAGAAAGCAATGGCAAACTACTGAGTGTAATCTTGCCAAGAAATCAACATACAGCTGAAAGATGCTGGTGTTGACAGCGATGTCCTGTAAAGGATATGCAAAAAAAAAAAAAACTACTACCACCAGCAGCAGCAGCAGCAGCAGCAGCATCTTCTACAGAGAATATTTTAAAATGGGGTTTCTACTTATGAAACCATCACAGTTGGATACAGCGTGACAAGACGGACGAATCCAACGGTATCTCAACGAAGAGTAGTATGTTAATTCTAAGCGAAGTTATGAATTTTTTTTGGGTCGTAATTTAAAAGCAGGAAGTGTAATGATGCCCTAAGAGATAGGGGAGATTTTATCGCAGCTCATTAAATTGGAAGCTGAGAAATTCTGCCTTCTATTACTGTGGCTTGTTTAATTTGCTTTCAAAATTATTTTCAGTCATATCAAATGGTGAAAAATTACACAAATACACAGATAAATTATTGCTATAAATGAAACTTGTATTCTGTTTAATTGTAGTAGATAAATTACCAGTTCTAATTATTTAAATAAATACAGGTCTGCCATGCATTATCTCCCCAATTTGAGTTTTGCGATATGGATGTGCTCTCTCATGAACGTGCCGAATATTTTCTCCTGAACACAATTAACGGAGATTAACGTTGAAACTCTTCAAATTAATGTAAAATTGAACGAACAATTCAAAACTGCATTAATTAGTAACAAGAGATAAAAAAGAAGACTAGTTTAAAACAAAAGTAGCTTATGTTACACCAACAAAAGTCAATAGCTTAAAGTAAATAAAGTTCTCAACCAGAAACGCTTGTAGACTTGGAGACGGACCACTCGTGAAATATTTCGAGTTGTTTCCACGAAGTTTGCCACGTTGTTTTCAAATATATGGAATCTGGAGCAGACGTAGTTAGAAACCGGAAGTCCCTGCACTGTCGCTTGAAATATTCCGCGAAAAAACTTCCACCAGCCCCACTAATCCTTACAAAGTCCGACAACTGACATTGCTAGTAGTAGTTGCTACTACTAGGGAGTGCACTGGACTGATGTTTGCATCTGGTTTAGCTTTCCCTGTTACCAGTGTCCCCTGCCATCAGGCGAACCCACTCTGACTTCTGAGATACTTGTAACTTATATCCCAAGTCAAGGACGAGAAGTCATCCAAGTCCAGCTGACTGGTATGTGGCTTGAACCCACTGCCTCATTAGCTGTATTTTTCATTATGGGCGCTCTAATCCTTTCCACCATATTTACCTCACTGGCATGTAAATAAAATGTAATAATATGCCTAAGAAAAGTGACAAAACATTTATAAGATCATATCATATGCATGATGTTTTGGGTATAATTTTATATAGTTTTAGTTCAAGCACAGGTGGAATTTTAGAATGGATGAAAGTCAGCATGGCCGAATGGATAAGAACCTTTGCTCATAAACTTCCGGTGTGCTGAAGCCTGAAGAGGTCCGTGTGCAAGTTATGCATGTTAAACATCCCATGGCAGTTATAAATTGCAAAGAGCAGGCTGTAAGGAAGCTTCCCTGACCAAATTGTTAGGACAGAAAACCTACTAGCGGTAGACATAGCCTCTTACTTTGGATAGAATCTGTCTAGAGGAAACAAACCGTACACAAAAGTATATCGAAATCAGACAAACGAACCCTCAAGATGCATAACTAGATGTGACAAACTTCCCTTGAAGAAGGAACGTTGAAGAGGAGAAAATCTTTTTCTGAATTTAAAAACAGAAAGAAATCAAATAATGTGTTCAAACAAAACTATATGCTAATCAAAAATCACAATTTGCAATGAAGCAATTAAAAATGTCATGAAGATTGAATATCTTACTCCATTACCAACAATAATGGAGCCTTAAGTAAAATGTCAGACCTCGGCTGGCCATAGAGGTTAAACAGTTTTAAGAAACTGGCACAACACAGGCAAACAGGTTCAAAATTTAAAGAACAATTTTTGAGAACTTTCATTTTTCTTTTGACAACACACGGATGTGGGTCATGAAACAATTTGCTATCACTGAAGTAGAAAATCAGGGTTTTTGAGCTTCAATGTTATCCAAAAAAAATCAGGGTTTTTGAGCTTCAATGTTACAGAAAATCAGGATTTTTGAGTTTCAATGTTACAGAAAATCAGTGTTTTTGATCTTCAGTGTTACAGAAAAGCTCTTGATTACCGTGGACCAAGAAAACATAGAGGAAACTGTAATTATGTTGACTTGGGAGGATTCATAGTGGAAACTAATTTTGTTGACTTGGGGAGATTCATAGTGGAAAACATAGTGGAATTGATATGTTGAGTTGTGAAGATCCATAGTTGGAGACTGAAAACAAAAGTGTTTAAAGCAAACTAAAGTTAATTGTATGTCCTTTACAGAACGTTGCAGTCAACCCAAATATTTATTGGCTGCTTGTGATTTAAAGTTAGTTGCATATCCTTTACAGGACGTTGCAGTCAACACCAGCATGTTTTTTGCTGTTGTGATCTCTTGGTAAGTTTACGTTCAGAGTTTGCCAATGCTTTCTGAGCAACCAGCACCCACACCATTTTGTAAAAAAAAATCAAAACAATGCAAGGCAGTCTGCTGCCATATCGCCAACAGCTGTGTTTTGAAAGTGGGTATACGGGATTACGAACTGTGTCCACAACCCCCTCGCCACAGAACCGGTGTTTTGGATTTACTAAACAATTTGTTTTATAGTTTGCCATTGCTTTGTGAATATAAGCAGGGTAGTATGATCAAATTACAACATGCTTCCAGCATTGCTTTATCTTGTAGGATAGAATGGGTGTTAGGACACCTGCAGATAGCACACCTGTCAGTTTGCATCAAAGTGGGAGCCTCAAATGGGTATCAACCCTGTATGACAGGAAGTGGAGAATTTTGGGACAAGTCAATCAGTCTTGTATGGCAGGAAGTGGAGGATGTTAAGACATGTCAGGACCTCGTGAGGCTATCAGTCTTGTATGACAGGAAGTGGAGAATGTTTTGACATGTCGGAGCCTTGTATGTCTATCAGTTTTGTGTGACATGAAGTGGAGAATGTTGGGACATGTCAGAGCCTTGTATGTCTATCAGTTTTGCCTGACATGAAGTGGAGAATGTTGGGACATGTCAGAGCCTTGTATGGCTATCAGTCTTGTATAACAGGAAGTGGAGAATGTTTTGACATGTCGGAGCCTCGTGAGGCTATCAGTCTTGAATGACAGGAAGTGGAGAATGTTGGGACATATCGGAGCCTCATAGGCTATTTGTGGCTACATATGATTGTCAGCATGCTTGTATGACAGGAAGTGGAGAATGTTGGGACATGTCAGAGCCTTGTGTGTCTGTCAGTTTTGTATGACAGGAAGTAGAAATGTTGGGACATGTTTATCAGCGACACGCTAGGAAATTAAACCACTTCCACACAGTCTGCCTAAGGAAGCTACTGAAGATTAAATGGCAAGACAAGATTCCAGACACTGAAGTCCTAGAAAGAGCGTCCATGCCCAGTATCCACACTCTACTGATGAAGAATCAGATTCGCTGGGCTGGTCACTTGACTCGCATGCCAGATCACAGGCTCCCTAAACGAATTTTTTACAGCGAACTGTGTTGTGGTAAACGCTCATAAGGTGGCCAGAGGAAACGCTTTAAAGACACTGAAAATCTCACTGAATGCTTTTGGAATTCATCATGACACCTGGGAGGCTGCAGCCAGAGACCGAAATTTGTGGCGTGCATCATTACGCAAGGGTGCAGTCATATGTGAGGAAACCAGGACTGCAAGAGCTGTAAAGAAAAGGCAGGACAGAAAAACCACTGCAGGAAATCCTCCTCCAGAAACGTCAAGCATTCTTTGCCCACATTGTCAAAGAACATTTCGAGCCAAAATAGGCCTTATCAGCCTCTTAGAACCCACGGCTCCATACCTTCAACCCCACTGGATGAAATGAATGGTCATCATCATTCTTGATGGACAAACAACATAACATAACATAGCATGACAGGAAGTGGAAAATGTTGGGACATGTCGGAGCCTCATAGGCTATCTGTGGCTACATATGATTGTCAGCATGCTTGTATGACAGGAAGTGGAAAATGTTGGGACATGTCAGAGCCTTGTATGTCTATCAGTCTTGAATGACAGGAAGTGGAGAATGTTGGGACATGTCAGAGCCTTGTATGTCTATCAGTTTTGTGTGACATGAGATGGAGAATGTTGGGACATGTCAGAGCCTCATATGGCTATCAGTCTTGTATGACAGGAAGTGGAGAATGTTGGGACATGTTGGAGCCTCATAGGCTATCTGTGGCTACATATGGTTGTCAGCCTGCTTGTATGACAGGAAGTGGAGAATGTTGGGATATGTCAGAGCCTTGTATGTCTATCAGTTTTGTATGACAGGAAGTGGAAAATGTTGGGACATGTCAGAGCCTCATAGGCTATCTGTGGCTACATATGGTTGTCAGCCTGCTTGTATGACAGGAAGTGGAGATTGTTGGGATATGTCAGAGCCTTGTATGTCTATCAGTCTTGTATAACAGGAAGTGGAGAATGTTGAGACATGTCGGAGCCTCGTGAGGCTATCAGTCTTGTATGACAGGAAGGGGAGAATGTTGGGACATGTCGGAGCCTCATAGGCTATCTGTGGCTACATATGGTTGTCAGCCTGCTTGTATGACAGGAAGTAATCTATTGTGCATTGGACACTTCTAGTGCATGTGTGGTTTATGATTGTTATGAGCGATGATTAATCCATTTATGATCATTAAACTTGTTTTCCTATGACATGAATCATGTTAAAACTGTCCATTTGTGGACGTGTACATTTGATATCTTTTTGGGGGGCAAAAACAGTGTAGCTCAATAGTGTTTACATTGTTCTCCATTTGGGTGCCCATGTGTTTCTTCATTTGTGTGAATGTTTTCTTTACCACAAAGATTTAAAAATTATCACCATCTCTATCATTATTGTTGTCAATGTGTCACATTTTTTTTTCTAACATAAAAGTAACTTGTTTACAGTTTTTTTTATTGTGGGTTATTATTTAGGGGTTACTATGGAGCTGTAGTGCTTGTCTCTGGCAAAGGCTTTATGGGCACAGTTCGTAATTCCGCTTACCTGCGTTCGAAACACAGCTGTGACCGATTAGGCAGCAGACCGTGTTGTGCTGGGTTTAACATGTTGGTATGGGAGCCAGTCGTTCAGAAATCAATGGCAAACTACTGAACGTAAACTTGTCAAGACATCAACAGCAGCAGTGCTGTGTTGACAGCGATGTCCTGTAAATAGGATATACAAAAGAAAAAAAAATTGCCTGCCAACCAGCTGGTCCTGAGTTCAGATCCTCCCACCCCAAGAGACCACATTTATGTGAGGTTAACACATTCTCATAACATGGGTCTTTTTCTTCCCTTTATCTCCCAGGTGGAGCATTAGTCCTAAAAATACCCATAGAATGGGAATCTGAAGATCTGCTCAATTCTGTCCAAGGCCTTTTCATAATGCACAAATCCAATATATAGTGGTGAGTGCAGTTCAGTACTCTATGGTAGCCACTGTCTGGCTACATTGTCAACTTTTCGTTTTAGTTATCTGTGTATCCTTTTCAGGACATCACAGTCAACCCCTATAGTTTTTGGCTGTTTGTAATTTCTTGGCACATTTATATTCAGTAGTTTGCCATTGTTTTCTTAGCAACCGGCACTCAGAGCATTGTATGAAAACTAGGGCATGAAGTCTGCTCCCAAATCGCCAGCAGCTGTGTTTCGAATGAGGGATTGCAAATTGCGTTTATAACTCCTTTGCCACAACTTTACCTGCCCTCAAAATTGTATGTGTGAAGTGGGGAGAAGCGGTGATAAATAGAAAAAGTAAGTAGTTAAATCCTTCAGGTTGAAATATACAGCACACATATTCACACAGTAATTGACAGAATAATAAAGACTGAGAACCGGGCCAAGCCAGCACACCACAAACTTCCTATGTCATCGATTGGACGGCACGTTTGAAACCTGTCATGTGATTGATAGGGACAATGCATTTTACATGTTTAACCACAAAATGGACGCATGTTAAAGATGGCAGAAGCTATCGCCATTAATTTACAGAAGCCAATTTTGTGCAAGCAGAAAGATATGATAGTCAGTTTAAAACTACCATGGTAGACAATTGAAATTACTGTGTGAATATGTGTGCTGTATATTTCAGCTTGATAGGTTTATCTAATTACTTTAGTTTATGTTGTGTGAATTCTGCAGTATGTACTTGAAATATGCCAGGCAATACATTGTGCAATCTATTGTTTGTGTAGTTTATTGTTCATGAAAGGAATTAATAACCCTTATTTTCTGTTAGTTGACTAGTTTCATTGATTCATCAAAGAAATCATTAGCTACTAATGTTAACAATGCACACTTTCGTCACAGGGTTTCTCATATCAGGGATGTCTCCTTGTTGTTATCGTTGTGTAGGTTTCAGTACAGTTTATTGCAAGCAAGTCGGGGTAGTTGATGGGGAGCTACAATGATAATGGCATGAGTGCAGTCGGGTTAGGGTCTCTCTCCATTTTGTAGTCCACCCACAGGATATGGCTGGCCACCTATTACTCCTTGCATCCAGGCCTACACATTGTGATGGCCCTATCACATCACTGGCCCACAGCAAGTTCCTGCTTCAGGACATGTGGGAGCTATGGTAGCATAGTGGCTAGAGGTTGGCCTGTCAGCTGGTGGTCATAGTGGCTAGAGGTTGGCCTGTCAGCTGATGGTCATAGTGGCTAGAGGTTGGCCTGTCAGCTGATGGTCATAGTGGCTAGAGGTTGGCCTGTCAGCTGGTGGTCATAGTGGCTAGAGGTTGGCCTGTCAGCTGGTGGTCATAGTGGCTAGAGGTTGGCCTGTCAGCTGATGGTCATAGTGGCTAGAGGTTGGCCTGTCAGCTGGTGGTCATAGTGGCTAGAGGTTGGCCTGTCAGCTGGTGGTCATAGTGGCTAGAGGTTGGCCTGTCAGCTGGTGGTCATAGTGGCTAGAGGTTGGCCTGTCAGCTGGTGGTCATAGTGGCTAGAGGTTGGCCTGTCAGCTGGTGGTCATAGTGGCTAGAGGTTGGCCTGTCAGCTGATGGTCATAGTGGCTAGAGGTTGGCCTGTCAGCTGGTGGTCATAGTGGCTAGAGGTTGGCCTGTCAGCTAGTGGTCATAGTGGCTAGAGGTTGGCCTGTCGGCTGATGGTCATGGGTTTGATCTGCTTCGGGGCAGATTCAATTTTGTTTAATTGACCATGTTTCCCAGGTGGACGCAGCCTAAAAATGGATGCTAGAAAATGTGCTGGGATGTAATGTTAGCTGGCATGATACTGAACACATCATGCACTGAGTGCTGATGGTCTATAAAATATGGATCTAGCACCATGTGCTTTCAGGCAGGTAAAATTGCCCTTTATTTACAGAATAGATGTTTTTGTACAGTAAGGACTTATGACCAGGCATTTTGGACCATTTGTTGTTCTTCCTGTGAACATTTAAATCTCAGTGGTACCTGTTGTTAATCTTTTACCCAAATTTACCAGTGTTACACTATGGATGATTTTATAACTTGTGCATATTCCTTACTGACTGTGAATGCTCATAGAATATTGTGTATGTTTTATTATTGTGGCATAAGTTTCGTGAAAGGTGTGTGTTGAGTGGGTTAAATTTAATAATGCTGTGTATTTTTGGTTTGGGCTTGGATGATGTATGTTCCAGGTGGGGACATCACATCTGGGTAGTGGGACTGGGTGGTGTTTGTTCTAGCTCGGGAGAGAGAGAGAATCTGTCATATGTCATCTCTACAGGCAGTGTCCTTGATTGTAGGCACACAATAGCTGACTGAGCTTCTTTCTCATGCCTATACCACTTTATTCTTTGTCTCTTTATCACTTCATTGCAGTATGAGGTGCCTGCAGTATCTCCGATGTCTTCACTTCTAATTGTGTCTGTTTTAGTGAAGGCAGCAGATTTTCTCCTGCATTCAGTTATTGTTGTATAGTCTCAGACTGAAAGCTTGTAGTGTAAGCTGTGGTGTTGGGTTTATGTTGTATGATCCCAGACATCGGGTGACTGAAATAAAAGGTTGGATGTTGGGTTAATGTTGTGTAGCCCCATACATTGGGGTGGCTGTCATATAAGCTGTAATGATGGGTTAGTGTATAACCCCACAAATTGGATGATTGTCATATCATCTGCCAGCGTTGACATTTTCCCGTGACTGACCGTGGGAAAGCCAGCTTCTTCCCCCGGCAGTTGACCCGCAGTCTTCACTTCTGTCTTGGTGGCTAGCTATGATCTGGCAGTAGACGTCATTGCTGCCATGTTGCCTTCTTCCTCTGGGCTTATCAGGTTTAGCATAACTTCTTGTTATAAGACATAGAATATTCTTCTGATCAGTTATAGGTTCTTGTCTTGAGATACCAAACATCTTTTGATCAGATATAGCACATGTTTGTTGTCATCAGATATATGACACATGTTCTTGTTATCAGACTGAGTATATCTTCTTGTTATAGGGTGTTCTGTTCATCGAATGTGGCGTATGTTCATGTCATTAGATGTCACATACATTCTTGTCATCAGATGTAATATGTCTTCCTGTGATAAAGAAACAAACTTGTTTGCCATTTATACCATATGTTTTTGTGGTATATAACAAATGTTTTTGTGACATGTGTATTTTGTTAACATCATAACATACATTGTGTAACCGTGTTTAATTTACTTGTCTACCACATGAATAAAGTTTTCCGTTGACATTCGAGGGCCATCCAGTAAGTGTACAAATTTTCTCAGGAAAACGATTATTATAAGTTTAGTGACTACCACAAAGTTTACATCTGACACTTGGTGGTGGAATGGACAAGTGTCAGCAGTTTTCTTGCATTGTTTTTTCAAAATGGCATCGGACCAGCTGACTCCACAGCAAGAACAGCACGTTGGTGTTATTGATGCAAAATAAGTACTCGAGGCGCTCCTGTCTTGGAAATTGCCAGTACTAAGGACAGTATTTTCTGAACTTAGCAGTCAGCATAAGGTCACCATACAGTGGATACCATCCCACTGTAGAGTGCTCGGAAACGACAGAGCTGATCAATTGGCCAAGGAAGGAGCAAAAGAAGAACAGCCTGATATGCCTGTTACATACCACCTAAAGAAAAGAATGATCAAATCAGTCAGAAAGCCACCAAAACCTGCTCAAGTGACTACCACATTAAGGACAGACCAGAACAAGTCATTATTCTGCGCCTCAGAACAGGGCACAATAGATTACGCAACCACATGTATACAAAATTCAAGATTGGTGAAACAGCCATGTGCACATGTGGATTGGCGTCACAGACAGCAGAGCAC
The DNA here is from genome assembly GCA_014155875.1 of Cepaea nemoralis. NCBI lineage: Eukaryota > Metazoa > Mollusca > Gastropoda > Stylommatophora > Helicidae > Cepaea > Cepaea nemoralis. The sequence goes on from JACEFZ010012159.1 coordinate 201,418, forward strand.
ATACTCCAAGACTGCCCAAAATATAACATATCTAGGCAAACCTTCTGGCCTAGAGAGACAACAGTGGAAGATAAACTCTATGGACCGCTGTGTGAACTGAAAAAGACAGTTAAATTCATACAAGAGACAACATTGCAGATATAGACATATTTCAAGCGAACGAAAAAAAAAGAAGAAGACTATCTTTCATTGGCTGGGAGTCTGTCCCACTATTGGCTGGGATGGCCCATTTTCAGGAAATGTCATACACAGACTTTCAAGACAATGACCATGTGTAGTGGCCAAATCTTCTTAATTGCCTTATATGACAGGCTTAGGTGTTTCTGGGGTATTATTCCTTGCTGCCCTGATGGGCCCTGATGACATACAAGTGTCCATGACAATCTCTGTTGGAATGTATTTAATGGGATTTATGAAGAATATTGTTGCTTGAGTTCTGTTTGTGTGTTTGTACAATGTCTTGTGGTGCAGTAAAATTGTTGCTTCAGCATTCAGTCATGTATCTTGTTGTATTGCTGCTTCAAGTGTCAGGGAATCGGTGATGTATGAGGCAATGGTGAATACATTTGAGAATGTTTACAGATCTTTGGACTGTTTGGTTATTATATAATTATGTGTAAATTCTGTGAGCATTTGTATGTGTTTACTCACTGAGTTTCTGCATGTGTCTGTTCACTGAGTTTCTGCATGTGTCTGTTCACTGAGTTTCTGCATGTGTCTGTTCACTGAGTTTCTGAGTGTGTATACTCACTGTGAATTTGTGTGCGTCTATTCATTGTGAGTTTGTGTGTCTGTTCACTGTGTTTGTGTCTGCGTGTTCACTGTGAGTTTGTTATTCACTGTGTGTTTGTTTATATTCACTGTAAGCTTCTGTGTGTGTCTATTCACTCTGTGTGTGTGCGTGCGCGCATGCGTGTGTTCACTGTGAGTTTGTGTGTATATATTAACTGAGAATTTATAAAAGCTACACACATGGAAAGAAAGGTAAAGAGCAGGATATATTGTGATGAGACTGGAAGAGGTTGAGAATATTGTCATGTGACAACTGCTGGTACTATGTGACTTCATTGCAACATACAACAGTGAATAATCATCAGATGTGCAACAGGGACAGGCAGTCTGAATGTAACATCATGTGAAACTGGAGTATGCATGCACATATACACACATACATACAGGTATGCATACATGCAAACCTAATAGTATGCATCCATACATAGCGAACTGCTGGTGATGTCATGCAAATGGCAGATGGGCTCATCGCTTGCCAAAGTGAGGGGAACATTGGCCACCTATTCCTCTTTTCTCCCAGGCTTACAAAATGTGATGGTGCTATCACATTGCAGACCCATAGCAGGAAAATGCTTCAGGACAAATTATTATACAGGGTGTTTGTAAAGTCTCACTACACTTTGTATGTAAACAAATTTGAAAAATGAAGTACATAATGTCATTAAAAAATGTGCTCCACAGTCTATCATAAAGCAATATGCAGCGAATGGCTGTCGTCTCTTGGAGAAATTCTTTGCACTCCAAACATAATGGTGTTATCACTGGAAGAAAGAATTTTTAAAAAAATGTGTTCTACATATAAAGTGCAGTGAGACTTTACAAACATCCAGCATATAGTGAACTTTTATCAACATGTGCATTGCCGATAAGCGTGGGCAATTAAGGTTTGCATCTCCAGAGTGTTGGATCAGGTTCATGTTCTGTGTACAAGACTTTCCCTACCAGAAGAGGTTCATCCTATGGGTCACCCATTTATCGTATATTTCATGGTTGTTTTCATTGCTTTCTGAATGACTAGCACCCATACTATTTTGTAAAAAACCGCAACGCAAGGCGTTCTGCTGTCAAATCACCCACAGCTGTGTTTCAAACTGTAATTTTCAATTACAAACTGCATCCGTAACCCCTTCCCGAAATTCTTATATTAAGTAGAATAATTTTTAAAAAAAAATAATGTAGTGAAATGTAAACATATATGACATCTCCACCACCGTCCAACAGACAAATTAACATAGTACACACACTCACTTCACGCCCGATAACACCAAGAAAAATACAGGCCGTGATGTGTAATGATGTACAATTTATTCAATTTCATGTTCTGATCTCACCAAAAAAAAATATAGCACATTATATCAGTATTTATACAAGTTAAAAACTACAACGCACCTAAGAAGATGCACCCACATAAACAGCAACAATGTTGCTCACATTAACTGAAAAAGCTACAGCACACACTCACATTAACAACTAAAACAGCTACAGCACACACCCACATTAACAACTGAAACAGCACACGCCAACAATGAAAACAGCAACTGCACACATCAGGGTCAACAATGAAAATATATCAATGACGTCAGTTCTGCACACATGTAGGGCTGTCTGAACTGTTGATAGATTTGGTGGTGGTAGGTGTATATGTCAGAGTAAGAGGCAGAGAGAAAAAAGAGAGAGATCAGATGAGCCAAGTTCATGAGAAGGAATTGTTTTTCTGCAATAATTCTGCCAGGGCAGCAGATTAAAGATTATTCCTTGCAATGTCCAACTGCAGGATTTAGTGACACACAGGGTCTCTTGGTGTTCACCCTTATCTGAGAAGACTATGTTTCTAATTTCACTACCTCAGAGATATCAATAGAAACTGATAGTTCTTGTAACAAGGGCAGCACTATGCTGGGCACGAACCTGCATGTCTGAGCCAGAGACAGTCAATGAAACCTCACAACCACACACATCTCCATCTACAAACTCACACACAAACATTCACGTACATGTCACTATATAACCCACACATACAAACATTTCAATAACTAACCCCAAAAACTCACACACAAACATGTTAATATCTAATCCCAAAATCTCATAAACATGTCAATATCTAACCCCAAAAACTCACATACAAGCATGTCAAAACCTAGCAAGAAGAACGCCCACACTTCTAAGAATGTCAGTCACCATCTACAGTACACTCCCAAATTCTGCGCACTCAACAAACTGTGACAACTACAATCTCAACCAAACCCACACTCAACAAACTGTGACAACTACAATCTCAACCAAACCCACACTCAACAAACTGTGACAACTACAATCTCAACCAAACCCACACTCAACAAACTGTGACAACTACAATCTCAACCAAACCTACACACAACATCACCTGAGAAAGAGAAATGGATTTATCTGACCGCAGACATGGCTAAAGACAAACTGGCATATAAATATATTTTTCATGAATACTTCATAGTATCATTAATTTAAACTGGCCAAAGACAAACCAGGTCATCCTAAATCTGACAGTGAGCAAAGTTAGGCCGCTCACCAATTTTAATCAAACTTACAATACTACAATATATTTGTAGCACTGCTATTTATTTACACAGGAAATCAATATGTGTGCAACATTGGAACCGACCAATCATTTCTCTTCTTTAAATGTTTGTGAATATACTGGACACAGCTGTTCGGTCCGATGTGTTTGCATGTTTGTTATTTGACTTATGCTGGTTAAAATAAAATTCTGAGACCTGTGGTGCTATGTCAATGGTTAGTTACAAATTCTGTCTATATTTCATAGTTGTAGTTTCATGTGTGTGGTAGGCCTGGCTAATGAAGACACTTTAGGGGTGTCTAGTTGGTCATGCGTCGAAGTACACTTGTTCCTGCAGCGAGGCGCTGTCGGCATTTGAAGGTGACAGATTCAAATCCCAGTCGGTATCCAATAGCTTTAAATTTTTGTTTCCGGTGCGCCCTCTAGTTTCTACTTCCTTCTTCTCACTTCTATGAATGCCAAACAATACTATGTGTCTTTATTTAATAACTATTTATTTACATAAGATAATATGCATGCTATTCATTTACAGAAGTAATTTACACAACTCCTTACACAGCAACTTTCTGTGCTCCGCGCTTTCCTTCTCAGGAGGTACGATGAAAATCTGGCACATCATTATCATTTCCTTCCAATCTCCACTAAACAAACATGTGCAAATGCTACATGCTACAGTTTTCTATTCTTCCACTCCTTTGTGCACCTTAATATGTCAACATAACTATATTCAAAAAAAGCACAGTAGTATTAGTATTAAAAAAAACATGAAAATAATTTACTTTATCCCTTTCTCATTTTGCCAGTTTTTTCACTTTGGTACATTTTGTCTCAACAACTGTTAGTCAGATTTCAATGAAAGTTAGTATACTTATTCTTCATTGTATTAGTTACATTTTGACAAGAACATTTGTGAAGCTAAGATTATAGAATTTAATTTTTTCTACCTCACATTGCCTTAACAAAGTCAGAAAAAATAAAACAAGTATGAAGATGCCTGCAAGTTGATGTCTGTGTCTGCTGTTCTAGATCTTGATTTCCTCATGTTCTGCCAGCCTGGCAAAAATATTGCATATTCTCAAAAGCACCAGGCGAGCTGCGGCATTGCTGTACGTGCATTTCTTCATCAGCCGTGCCATCACCTGAACAGACTGCAAGGAACAAAGTTTGGAAAGTCAGTCATGGACCCTGTCATTGAAATAGATCATACTAGCTGTATGGTCAAGTGAAGTCGGTCAAGGACTGCCTGTGTGGTCATTGATATGGGACACACTGACTGTGTGGTCATTGATATGGGGCAGACTGGCTGTGTGGTCATTGCCATCAGGCACACTGGCTGTGTGGTCATTGATATGGGGCACACTGGCTGTGTGGTCATTGATATGGGGCACACTGGCTGTGTGGTCATTGATATGGGGCACACTGGCTGTGTGGTCATTGATATGGGGCAGACTGGCTGTGTGGTCATTGCCATAGGGTATACTGGCTGTGTGGTCATTGATATGGGGTATACTGGCTGTGTGGTCATTGATATGGGGCACACTGGCTGTGTGGTCATTGATATGGGGCACACTGTCTGTGTGGTCATTGATATGGGGCACACTGTCTGTGTGGTCATTGCCATGTAGCACACTGGCTGTGTGGTCATTGATATGGGGCACACTGGCTGTGTGGTCATTGATATGGGGCACACTGGCTGTGTGGTCATTGATATGGGGCACACTGGCTGTGTGGTCATTGCCATGTGGCACACTGGCTGTGTGGTCATTGATATGGGGCACACTGGCTGTGTGGCCATTGCCATGTAGCACACTGGCTGTATGGTCATTGATATGGGGCACACTGGCTGTGTGGTCATTGATATGGGGCACACTGGCTGTGTGGTCATTGATATGGGGCACACTGGCTGTATGGTCATTGATATGGGCCACACTGGCTGTATGGTCATTGATATGGGGCACACTGGCTGTGTGGTCATTGATATGGGGCACACTGGCTGTGTGGTCATTGATATGGGGCACACTGGCTGTGTGGTCATTGCCATGTAGCACACTGGCTGTGTGGTCATTGATATGGGGCACACTGGCTGTGTGGTTATTGATATGGGGCACACTGGCTGTGTGGTTATTGATATGGGGCACACTGGCTGTGTGGTCATTGATATGGGGCACACTGTCTGTATGGCCATTGATATGGGGCACACTGGCTGTGTGGTCATTGCCATGTAGCACACTGGCTGTGTGGTCATTGATATGGGGCACACTGGCTGTATGGTCATTGCCATGTAGCACACTGGCTGTATGGCCATTGATATGGGGCACACTGGCTGTGTGGTCATTGATATGGGGCACACTGGCTGTGTGGTCATTGCCATGTAGCACACTGGCTGTGTGGTCATTGATATGGGGCACACTGGCTGTGTGGTCATTGATATGGGGCACACTGGCTGTGTGGTCATTGATATGGGGCACACTGGCTGTATGGTCATTGATATGGGGCACACTGGCTGTGTGGTCATTGATATGGGCCACACTGGCTGTGTGGTCATTGCCATGTAGCACACTGGCTGTATGGCCATTGATATGGGCCACACTGGCTGTGTGGTCATTGATATGGGGCACACTGGCTGTATGGTCATTGATATGGGGCACACTGGCTGTGTGGTCATTGCCATGTAGCACACTGGCTGTGTGGTCATTGATATGGGGCACACTGGCTGTGTGGTCATTGATATGGGGCACACTGGCTGTATGGTCATTGATATGGGGCACACTGGCTGTATGGCCATTGATATGGGGCACACTGGCTGTATGGTCATTGATATGGGGCACACTGGCTGTATGGTCATTGATATGGGGCACACTGGCTGTGTGGTCATTGATATGGGCCACACTGGCTGTATGGTCATTGATATGGGGCACACTGGCTGTATGGCCATTGATATGGGCCACACTGGCTGTGTGGTCATTGATATGGGGCACACTGGCTGTGTGGTCATTGCCATGTAGCACACTGGCTGTATGGTCATTGATATGGGCCACACTGGCTGTATGGTCATTGATATGGGGCACACTGGCTGTATGGTCATTGATATGGGCCACACTGGCTGTATGGTCATTGATATGGGCCACACTGGCTGTATGGTCATTGATATGGGGCACACTGGCTGTATGGTCATTGATATGGGCCACACTGGCTGTATGGTCATTGATATGGGGCACACTGGCTGTGTGGTCATTGATATGGGGCACACTGGCTGTATGGTCATTGATATGGGGCACACTGGCTGTATGGTCATTGATATGGGCCACACTGGCTGTGTGGTCATTGCCATGAGGCATGCTGGCTGTGTGGTCATTGATATGGGGCACACTGGCTGTGTGGTCATTGCCATGAGGCATGCTGGCTGTGTGGTCATTGATATGGGGGACACTGGCTGTGTGGTCAAGTCAGTCAGGTGGTCTGTGTGATCAAGCCAGTCAGGTGGTTTGTGTGATCAAATCAGTCAGGTGGTCTGTGTGATCAAATCAGTCAGGTGGTCTGTGTGATCAAATGTCAGGTGGTCTGTGTGGTCAAGTCAGTCAGGTGGTCTGTGTGATCAAATCAGTCAGGTGGTCTGTGTGATCAAATCAGTCAGGTGGTCTGTGTGATCAAGTCAGTCAGGTGGTCTGTGTGATCAAGTCAGTCAGGTGGTCTGTGTGATCAAGTCAGTCTGTGTGATCAAGTCAGTCAGTGTGGTCAAGTCAGTCAGTCTGTGTGATCAAATCAGTTAAGCAGTTTGTGTGATCAAGTCAGTATGTGTGGTCAAGTCAGTCAGGTGGTCTGTGTGGTCAAGTCAGTCAGGTGGTCTGTGTGATCAAGTCAGTCAGGTGGTCTGTGTGATCAAATCAGTTAAGTAGTTTGTGTGATCAAGTCAGTCTGTGTGGTCAAGTCAGTCAGGCGGTCTGTGTGATCAAGTCAGTCTGTGTGGTCAAGTCAGTCAGGTGGTCTGTGTGATCAAATCAGTTAGTCAGTGTGTGTGATCAAGTCAGTCTGTGTGGTCAAGTCAGTCAGGCGGTCTGTGTGATCAAATCAGTTAAGCAGTTTGTGTGATCAAGTCAGTCTGTGTGATCAAGTCAGTCTGTGTGATCAAGTCAGTCTGTGTGGTCAAGTCAGTCAGGTGGTCTGTGTGGTCAAGTCAGTCAGGTGGTCTGTGTGATCAAATCAGTCTGTGTGGTCAAGTCAGTCAGGTGGTCTGTGTGGTCAAGTCAGTCAGGTGGTCTGTGTGATCAAATCAGTTAAGTAGTTTGTGTGATCAAGTCAATCTGTGTGGTCAAGTCAGTCAGGTGGTCTGTGTGATCAAATCAGTTAAGTAGTTTGTGTGATCAAGTCAGTCTGTGTGATCAAGTCAGTCTGTGTGGTCGTCAGTCAGGCGGTCTGTGTGATCAAATCAGTTAAGCAGTTTGTGTGATCAAGTCAGTCTGTGTGATCAAGTCAGTCTGTGTGGTCAAGTCAGTCAGGTGGTCTGTGTGGTCAAGTCAGTCAGGTGGTCTGTGTGATCAAATCAGTCTGTGTGGTCAAGTCAGTCAGGTGGTCTGTGTGGTCAAGTCAGTCAGGTGGTCTGTGTGATCAAATCAGTTAAGTAGTTTGTGTGATCAAGTCAATCTGTGTGGTCAAGTCAGTCAGGTGGTCTGTGTGATCAAATCATTTAAGTAGTTTGTGTGATCAAGTCAGTCTGTGTGGTCAAGTCAGTCTGTGTGGTCGTCAGTCAGGCGGTCTATGTGATCAAATCAGTTAAGAAGTTTGTGTGATCAAGTCAGTCTGTGTGATCAAGTCAGTCAGGTGGTCTGTGTGATCAAATCAGTTAAGCAGTTTGTGTGATCAAGTCAGTCTGTGTGGTCAAGTCAGTCAGGTGGTCTGTGTGGTCAAGTCAGTCTGTGTGGTCAAGTCAGTCAGGTAGTCTGTGTGATCAAATCAGTTAGTCAGTGTGTGTGATCAAGTCAGTCTGTGTGATCAAGTCAGTCTGTGTGGTCAAGTCAGTCAGGCGGTCTGTGTGATCAAATCAGTTAAGCAGTTTGTGTGATCAAGTCAGTCTGTGTGGTCAAGTCAGTCAGGTGGTCTGTGTGGTCAAGTCAGTCTGTGTGGTCAAGTCAGTCAGGTGGTCTGTGTGGTCAAGTCAGTCAGGCAGTCTATGTGGTCACGGGGCATAATGCCTTGAGCATCCGGTCCACTGACAGTGGTAGTGGGATCGCTGCCTACACTGACAGAGGTAGTGGGATCGCAGCCTACACTGACAGTGGTAGTGGGATCGCTGCCTACACTGACAGTGGTAGTGGGATCGCTGCCTACACTGACAGTGGTAGTGGGATCGCTGCCTACACTGACAGTGGTAGTGGGATCGCTGCCTACACTGACAGTGGTAGTGGGATCGCTGCCTACACTGACAGTGGTAGTGGGATTGCTGCCTACACTGACAGTGGTAGTGGGATCGCTGCCTACACTGACAGTGGTAGTGGGATCGCTGCCTACACTGGTCAGTTAGACTTCAACATTGACTTCTCATTCAGAAAGCAATGGCAAACTGCCGAATGTAAACTTGCCCAGAAAATCAACCTGATGTTGGGGTTAATGACAGTGTCCTGCACAGGACCAGCAACACTGTCCCAACAACAAGAAGTGCATGTTTACAAGTACTGAAGGACTTGAGAGAGGGCAAGCAACATTGTCCATAACTGTGAGGTGTGTGATCCTGACTCAAGTGAGCTGGAGAATTATTTCCCTGAGCTTGCTCGCTTTGCTTGAGACGAATGGGCCCGTTCAACCCTTGATTGTATCAAATTGGTTATAATTAGGGTCTTTATGGTGTATCTGAGAATTCTTTAAAAAAATATAGCTGCATATATCTGCTTCCTTGAAAGAGTTGTTGCAATTGAGTTCGTTTCATCCTTGTGGTTTTACATTTCTGGCCAGAGTCGTGCACTTGTTGAGGCCTGGAGTAATTGTGTACCCACCCTGTCATATGGTGCTGTTTCCTTCAGGAAGCTTTACCAGTTGTCGTTTCTCCTGGTGTTCCTCCTATTTCCCCGTCTTGGGTTGCCTTTGAATCTTCTCGGTGTTCGCCAGTTCGATCTTGGTGGGGAGCGATGTTGTTCTTCATCTGTTGCTTCTTCTTCTGTCTGTGCCCTTGCATCTTCTGGTTCGGGTGCTTCTGTCTCGGTCTTGAGCAGGTCTACTATCATTTGTAGAGTTCCTTCTGTCTTGTCTCTCGCTTGGTGACTTTCGGTTAGCATTTCTTCAGTATCAGCCTTTATAGCAGCCATCCGAGCAACATCCTGCTCAATCTTCTGCTGGACTTGCTTCAGTTCGTCCAGGATGCGCTGAACAGCCGCTATCTGTATTTCTTGCGTCTTGTCTTGTTCTTCCTCCATGTTTGATAGTATTTCTTCTGTCTCAGCCTGTATAGTAGCCATTCGAGTGACATCCTGCTCAATCTTCTGCTTAACTTGCTTCGTTTCGTCCAGGATGCGCTGAATGGCTGTTGTCTGTGTCTCTTGCGTCTTGTCTTTTTCTTTCTCCTGGTCCTTCAGTTGGCCTTCCAGTTGTGCTTTGTCGCTTTTTGTGATTCGATTGGTGGCCTCGTACTGCCTCCTGGCCTCTTTATGGGGAATGTTAGTTTTGATGGCAATCTTCATAGCTTCCTTGCTGTCTTGGTGGCAGGGGCAGCCAAGGTACCGGGCGCCGTGGTTGCTGAGGCAGTTGGTGCACTTTCTGTTAGTGTTAGGCCTCCTGAAGTCCTTGTCGATTTTTGCATGCTGGCACTGACTCTACAGATGAGGTCCAGAGCAGTATCTGCATACTTCCACCTCACTCTTGCAGGTGGCACGGGTGTGCCAAAACTTCTGGCAGTTAGAGCACTGCAGCACTCTTGGTATGTAGTGCTCTGGAACTTGGTCTTTCTTGGCCCATCTAATGACTGAGAGGATGTTATTCTTGCCAATGATCCTCTCAGCACTGGTGATCTTGAGTTTTCGGTTCCCTCTTGTCAGCATCTCCCTGATCAGGTCGTTGGTGAGGTGGGTCTTGACTCGTTAAATGATGTGTGACCACACAATCCTCCACTTTCACCTCACTACCACCAACATGTGTGACCACACAAACCCCCACATTCACCTTACTACCACCAACATGTGTGACCACACGAACCCCACTTCACCTCACTACCACCAACATGTGTGACCACACGAACCCCCACTTTCACCTCACTACCACCAACATGTGTGACCACACAAACCCCCACTTTCACCTCACTACCACCAACATGTGTGACCACATGAACCCCCACTACCATCAACATGTGTGACCACATGAACCCCCACTACCATCAACATGTGTGACCACATGAACCCCCACGTTCACCTCACTACCACCAACATGTGTGACCACACAAACCCCCCCTTTCACCTCACTACCACCAACATGTGTGACCACACGAACCCCCACTACCATCAACATGTGTGACCACACGAACCCCCACGTTCACCTCACTATCACCAACATGTGTGACCACACAAACCCCATCTTTCACCTCACTACCACCAACATGTGACCACACAAACCCCCACTTTCACCTCACTACCAACATGTGTGACCACACAAACTCCACTATTACTACCACCAATACCAACAGTTGATTACCTCTATATTCTGCCATCTGTTTGGAATGGATGGCCGCTGCTTGTTCCCACAGACTCTTCAAATATTCCTGCATAATAGAAGCAGAACTTTCATGTGACAACAGAACATTTCTGTGACAACAGAAACACAACATTCATGTGACAACAGAGCATTCATGTGACAACAGAAACACAACATTCATGTGACAACAACAAAAAACAACATCAATGTGACAACATAAGCACAATATTCATAGACAACATTCATGTGACAACAAAAACACAACATCCATGTGACAACAGAAACACAACATTCATAGATAGAGCATTCATGTGACAACAAAAACATAACATCTATGTGACAACAAAAACATAACATCCATGTGACAACATAAGCACAACATTCATATGACCAAAAAACACAACATCCATGTAACAAAAGAAACACAACATTCATAGACAGAGTATTCATGTGACAACAAAAACACAACATCAATGTGACAATAGAAACACAACATTCATAGACAGAGCATTCACGTGACAACAAAAACACAACATCCATATGAAAACAAAAACACAACATCCATATGAAAACAAAAATACAACATTCATGTGACAACAAAAACACAACATTCATGTGACAACAAAACATTCATGAGACAACAGAACATTCATGTGACAACATAAACACAACATTCATTTGACAACAGAACAATCATGGACTAAAGAACATTCATGTGACAACAAAAACAGAACATTCATGCAGAATAATGATTTGTTCTGGTATGTCCATAAAGTGGTAGTAATCATATTGTGCTGGTGTTGGTGGCTTTCTGATTGATTTGATCATTCTTTCTTTTGGTGGGAAGTAACAGGCACATCAGGCTGTTCTTCTATTATGCTTGCTTGCTTGTGTTCGTTGGCTTGAGCTCCAACGCGAAGTCCTGTATGTAGGATGAAGGCATCCTATTGTCCAACATCAGTGTGATGTCATACAGGACCTGAGGTTTGCGTGAGTATCCGTTGTCCGCTGTCACATTCTTTTTGCTAATTGTTAAACCAAATTTTAAAAAAAGAAGCATTGGAGAATGCAGATAGTAGACGTAATTCTTCCTCAGAGTGGGTTGTAATTGCAGCTTCATCTGCAAACACCAACTTCCTGATCAGTACCTTCCTAATTTTGGTCTTGGCCTTCAATCTCTGAGCATTGAGACCGCTATCTGAGTGTGAGTGAATGTATATACCACCATCCTGATCACGAAAGGAATGTTTCAGTAGAAGTGAAAAGTATATCCCAAAGAGGGTAGTGGGCTAGTACACAACCTTGCTTAACTCCACTCTTGATTTCAAACTCATCTGAAGTTTCACAATCAAACTTGTTTGTACCCTTCATGCCTGTGTGGAATGATTCCACAATGGACAGAAGAGTTGGTGAGCAGCCAATCTTCTTTAGTGACTTGAACAGACCCTCACGACTAACCAAAATCAAATGTCATTGTGAGGTCGATTGAGGCAATAAACAGTGGTTGATTCTGTTCACGGCATTTTTCTTGCATTTGTCGCAATGAGAATATCATATCAATGGTAGACCAGTTCCATCGAAAGCCACACTGTGATTCGGGATAGACTTGATGTCCATGGACTTGAAGTCTACGCAGAACAAATCTGGCAAATACTTTCCCAACAGTACACAGAAGTGAGATATCACTAAAGTTGTTGCAGTAACTCGGATCCCTCCTCCGAAACTAAGACATAAACACTGATAAACTAAGACACAAGCACTGACAAGACAAAACATGCACTGACAAGACAAAACAAGCACTGACAAGAAGACAAAACAAGTACTGAGAAGTCAAAACAAGCACTATCAAGACAAAACAAGCACTGACAACAACAAAAGGCAAGCACTAACAAGACAAACCAAGCACTAACAAGACAAGACTCACAGCCACACAAACTACACTCACCTGAGTCAGAACCAGACTGCGAACAGTTGTAGAGTACTTTCAGAGATGAGGGCTGGGAGCCCATCAGGGGGTTGGGGTCTATGTTCTGGTCCGGAGGTGGTGCATAAGGTCTGACCAGATCCTTAACATAGATGAAGATGCTGACGAAGAATAGGACAATTGAAATGGTAAGAGCTATCATGAAGAAGCCAAAGATGAAAACCTCTGTGGCCATGCTATCACCAGAACCTGTGTAATAAAGGAAAACAGGATATGATATACAATCTGAATGGCTCAGTCAGTGAAACATTGAGATGATGTACAATCTGTCTGGCTGAGTCGGTGAAACATTGAGATGATGTACAGTCTGACTAGCCGATTCAGTGAAACAATGCGATGATATACAGTTTGATTAATGAATCAATGAAACAATGAGATGATATACAATCTGTCTGGCTGAGTCGGTGAAACATTGAGATGATGTACAATCTGAATGGCTCAGTCAGTGAAACATTGAGATGATGTACAGTCTGACTAGCTGATTCAGTGAAACAATGCGATGATACTGTTTGATTAATGAATCAATGAAACAATGAGATGATTTACAATCTGACTAATGAGCCAATGAAACCAGTATGATATACAATTTGACTGGCTAATAAATCCATGAAACTATTCAGTGACACGCAATCTGACTAGCCAAAGGATCAGTAAAACATTCCAACAATAAACAACTTGAGAATCAGTAAAGTAATGAGATAAACATTCTGACTGTGCAATGAATCCATAAACAATGATTATACAAATAGGTTAGTCAGTTAGGTGGTTATCTGTTGGGGTATCACCCTTCCACAGGTACTTGCAGCCTCCCCCCCCCCCCCCCCACCCCCCCCCCCCCCCCCCCCCCCCCCCCCCCCCCCCCCCCCATTGAGGCCCCTCATTCTCCCAAAGTGCTTCTTGTGCCTGGCTGTGCCAATTCTTACTCCCATATCTTATTCTGGACAACGATGTGGATTCGCTGGCGAGAATGTCCTCCACACTCCACATCTCTCTAAGGGCATTAATATAATTGCATGAACCAAAGGTTGGCCATCTACAGTGGAAGCACAGCCAGCAAGTTCAATGAATTAGTAAAACAATGAACAGCTCTGTCCTCATGCATTACTTAGCAATTCTCATTTTAATATTACTTGATTGATTGGCACCTTGCCGTCTTGATAGATGATAGTTTGTTATATTGTGCTTCAAAAAGGCATAATAATTACAACCCAATATTATTTACCATACATGTTTCATACATGCCTGCCCTGTACGTCCCCTCTCCTATTATACCTACAACCACATTTAAGTTAATGCATTTTCATGGAGCACACAATAAAGCTAGCCTAAAAGCACTTCTGGTGCATGGTAGCACAGAGCCATCCATGTAGATATGACATCACCTAGGTGTGATTTGTCATGAATTAATTCTTGCACCTCCCATTCAGTGTAGCCTGCCGGGTAAATGGCTACATTATTCTATAACGTCCGTGGACCTGGCTCAAATGGTAATCAAATGACTGGCTAAGATGGGTTGAGTCAAGAATCTATGTCACAGCACTTGGGATATTCCCTTACGTGCTCCGTCCCAAAGAATTAGTGAAATAATGTGATGAAAATAAACAGAATATCTGCATGCAACACTAGTTACCTGAGGGCCTCTTAACAACTGCCTCGGGCAGCCAAGGGGCTAGCTCCGGTGTCTCAATGTTACACAAATCATGGTCACTGCAACACTTGATGTTCTGCACATGTTTCATGGCATCTATGGTAGAACACAGTCCAGATAGGTCCTTCTTCAGGCATCTGCATTCAGACATACATTTATTTGATTGTGCATAAATAAATAAATATAAACTTTGTCTTCTCCAGGCAGCAACATGAATAAATCAATTTGATTATGCATAAATCAACTGAATATAATCCCCCCCGCCTCGGACACACACACGCACCCGGGTGCTGTTTTGTCTACCCCCATGTATGAAGTAAGGAATTTGATTATGCATAAATTAATAAAATATAAACCATTCCTTTCATAAGCACTTATAATCAGACATGTGAATACATAAATCACATTGTGCACAACAGCATTAATTATAAACATATCCTTCTTGAGGCATCCACAATCAGACACACATACAAATACATCACTTTGATTATACACACAAGAATTAAACCTAAAATGTTCCCTATTTTTCAACCCTACTTCCAGCATGAGAATGGAGGTGGAAGCAGTAACAGCAGCCTTCCAATGGATTGGAGGAGACCGCTGAAACACATTGTATTCATTACTGACTCACGGAGTATGCTTAGTAAGGTGGAAAAAGGAACTGGTTCGTGTAGAATGGCTTAGCCTCAGCTTCAGAGGTCACAGATTGTAAGAATTGTATGGATTTTCTGCCCTGGTCATGAGGTAGTGTGGGGGAATGAATAGGCTGATAGGGAATGCACCTCTCAGTGGTAGATTACCTATGGACAAGGGAGGATTGGTCTGGCGCCTGTGAGACCAGATGGAGAAAATGGTGGAACAGACAGAACCAGTATGTGGAGAGAAAGATATGGCGGGGAATCAGCAGGGGTTCTGGATGAATCTCAAAACTGAGAGGGAAGACCAGGAGTAATTTCAATCAGATGGCAGTTGGTTTTTGATGCTGAAGACCACGCAGGAGCTGGACAAGGTGCAAAATCAAGCTCTTAGTCATCACAGGAGGGATGAGATCAACCCCTGTAGTAGCAATGGAGAAAATGGGGATGACACAAGAACTGAGAGAACGCAGAGATATAAAAACACTAATACAAGCAGAAAAGTTCCTCAGCTTGCCAGGCCACCCTATGAAGAATAGATTTGAAAACTTAGCTATGGGGCGGTTGAAAAGAAGTAGTTTCATCCATCAGGCCAAACGACTCTGCAGAGAAATCATCGATCTTCCCACAGTTGGTATCCCCCTGACAACTATTCCAGAGCGAACCCCGTGGAAAGATGAACATAGACTATCGCTACAAATCCAGACAAACGTGAGAGGAATATTTGACAAGGAAGAACAAAACCAGTGTAGTGCGCAGAACAGCCACTCTCAGCTTCCTTGATGACGAATACCCTCAGGAACTCTGGATCCGAGTCTACACAGATGGGTCAGCACAAAATGCTGTTCAGAATGGAGGAGCGGGAGTGTACATAGAATACGCAAATAATACTAGGGACACAGCCAGAGTTCCAGCAGGAAAGTACTGCCATAACTATGATGCTGAAATTGAGGCAATCAAGATAGGCACAGAGAAATTACAAAATATCAGCCATGGTACACAACCTGTGGTGATATTGATGCAAAATCTGTAATAGAGGCGCTCCTGTCTGGGAAATTGCCAGTTCTAAGGAAACTACTTTCTGAACTTAGCAGTCAGCATAAGGTCACCATACAGTGGATACCATCCCACTGTGGAGTACCCCGGAAACGACAGAGCATGATCAGATTGGCTAATGAAGGAGCCAAAGAAGAACAACCTGATGTGCCCATTACATACCACCAAAAGAAAAGAATGATCAAATCAGTCAGAAGGCCACCAAACCCTACTCAAGATGACTACCACGATTATGGACAGACCAGAACAGGTCATTATTCTGCGCATCAGACCAGGACACAATAGATTATGCAACCACAAGTATACAAAATTCAAGATTGGTGACTCAGCCATGTGCACATGTGGTTTGGCGTCGCAGACAGCAGAGCACATACTCCAGGACTTGCCCAAACTACAACATATCCAGGCAAACCTTCTGGCCTAGAGAGACAGCAGTGGAAGATAAACTCTATGGACCGCTGAGTGAACTAAAAAAAACTGTTAGATTCATACAAGAGACAACATTGCAGTTATAAACATATTTCATGCGAACAAAAGAAGAAGAAGAAGATGGCAGTTGGAACACTTAGCAGTATGACTCTTTGCTGGCTGTTTAACAGGGGACGGAGTGCATGTGGAAATTTCCTAAGTGCAGTGATGTCATTTCTTAGCACAATTCACCCATACCTGCGGTGGCCAGGCATCAAACACACTACCCAGAGATTAGAGAGGTTATGACATCATGTTTTTGTTTGTTTTAAATGATTCAATGGCAAACTACTACGTGTAAAAGTGTCTAGTCAATAACAAACATGCAATAAATGCTGGGGTTGCTTGCAAAGTCTTGTAAAGAACATGCAGTAACTTTTAAATGATTCCACAGGATTCAACACCAGTACTCTTATTTATTGCAATCCCGAAGAAATCAGGAGCCATGGAATGCGATCAACATAGAACAATTAGTATAATGAGCCACATCACGAAGATTCTGCTGAGAATTATCATGCAAAGAGTTAGGAAGAAAATACAACCCGAAATAGGAGAAGAACAATGTGGGTTTGTAGAAGGCAAGGGCACAGTAAATGCTGTGTATATACTGAGAACAGTAATTGAGACGTTCTATAGAAGTAAACAAAGATCTATATCTTTGCTTTATTGACTATACAAAGGCTTTCGATAAAGTGAGACATGTCGACATGATAAGGATGCTTGAAGATCTACAAATTGATGGAAAAGACCTTAGACTTGTAAAAAACATATATTGGAAACAACAAGCTGCCATCAGAATTGATAACGATGTAGGTCAATATCAGCCTATTAAAAGAGGTGTGAGACAGGGATGTGTAATGTCTCCAGATCTTTTTTCCCTGTACAGTGAAAATATATTCAGAAATATAGAAGATATGGAAGGAATCAACATTGGGGGAAGATACATCAATAACATTAGATATGCAGATGATACAGTCTTGATTGCAGACAATGAACAGGACCTGCAAAATTTAGTAGATGCGGTTGTTGCACACAGTGAACAACTAGGGTTAGAACTGAATATTAAGAAGACACAGATTATGGTCGTCACTGGGAAGAAGGAAATACCACAATGTGATATACGAGTAGATGGGCATATTCTTAAACAAGTGAATCGATACTGTTATCTCGGCACAGTCATAACATCTGATGGGAGATGCCTTGAAGAGATTAGAACAAGAATTGCCATTGCGAAGGTAGCCTTTTGCAAGATGAAAAACATACTGACCAATAAAAAGATATCAATTGAAACGAGAAAAAGAGTGTTGAGGTGCTACATAGAACCTGTGCTTTTGTATGGATGTGAAGCGTGGACAATAAGCAGTCAAGCTGAAAAACAGCTGATGGCTGTGGAAATGTGGTTTCTGAGGAAAATGCAAAGAATACCATGGACGGACAGAAAAACCAATGAGCAAGTCCTTCAAGAAACAAATGAAGATCGTAAACTGATTAGAGTCATTAGACGTAGACAGTCAAAATTTTTTGGCATGTTATGAGAAGAAATGACTTGGAGAACTTGGTGACAACTGGCAAGATCGAAGGGAAGAGACCAAGGGGGAGACCGAGAAGTAAATACCTGGATGGATTGGCCACATGGCATGGTCGAGACAGGAACACGGAGCTGATCCACGACTCTGGTGATCGAGTGAGATGGCAGAACATGACCGCCCACGCTTACCGGCATGGCACATGATGGATGGATGGATGGATGGATGGACTCTTCAAGCTAAGGGTGGACAGATTCCCGCCAGCCACTCGAACGCCCCCAAAAGCCTTGGGCGCTAGATAATGAGAGAGATAGTGAAACCAAAAGCAACCTCTTTCTACCAATGATAAAAGTATCAATGAAACAATAATTCGTGGACTGTTAGTGCTTGGAACCAAACATGATGACGGCAGGAAGAAGAAACACAGCAATTACTGAAGAAAATAAAGGAACAATTTACATACAAACTATTCACCATTTGTGAAAGAAGAATGCATACCAATATTTGGTGTAGACAAATACCAAATCAGTACGGTGCTTGGAAATTTTACCCGACAACTAATTTTCATATTCACTTCTACAAAATGTAACATGCTGGTTCCTGGAAATTTTGGGCTGGCACCTGAATTATTTTAGTCTTGCCTACCCCTGCCTACAGAGTATTTGTGGTGGACAACACTAATAATACACAACTCTTGGGTATTATAGAGTGCCCACACAAAAATGATTTCCCTTGAATATGAAGAAAACAGAAACAATGATTATATCAAAGAAAAAGATGATACAAAATGTGAGATCACAACAGAAGAGAAAATGTTTAACTAAGTGGATACATTTACATACTTAGGCGCAATAACAATATTAGATGGGAGATGCACTACAGAGATTAAGAGCAGAACAAGCCAAGCAAACGATGCATTCCAGAAAATGAATATTTTATGCAATAAGTCTGTCACTGAATGTAAGAAAGAGAACGTTGAAATGTTATATACAACCTGTCTTGCTGTATGGCAGTGAATTATGGAAGGTTAATGAACAAATTAGGAAAAGCTTGAAGCAACGGAGATGTGGTTCCTGAGACAAATGTTGCGAATACCTTGGACTGACAGGGTAACTAATAATGATAGCTTGGAAGAGGCTAATGTAATTGGAACATTATATACAACTATAAGAAAGAGACAAGCAGCATTCTTTGGTCATGTGAGGCATTCGAGAATATTGTGACAACTGGAAATATCAGTGAGAAAAGAAGCAGAGGCAGACTAAGACAAATGATGCTGGATGTACTGAGATGGCGGCATGGAGGAATATCATCAACAAAGTTGATCCAGAACACCAAAGACCGAGATCTGTGGAAAGACAAGAACGCCTACACCAGCTGGCAAGGCACATGATGGTTTTTTTTCCTTTTCGTTCACTCAATTTGAACTCAAGCGTAGTCCATACACGTGCTATTACATCTAGAGCACTGGACTACTTTTGTGTGTGGGTTAGCGTTACCTATTACCAGTGTCCCTCGCCATCAAGCGAACCCATTCTGACTTCTGAGGTACTTATAATTTACATCCCCATGTCAAGAACAAGAAGTCAACAGTTTAGTACAACTGACCAGTGTAGGGGTTGAACCTGATGCCTCAGCATCAGCGCACCGGAAGTTTAAGAGCAAGCATTCTTATCCATTCGGCCATGCTGACCTGCATATATGATAACCTGTGCTTATATTAAGCCTATGAGAAGCCAAGCCTGTTCTTAAAAGGCCAGAAGCTGTAGAAAACTGAACCTACCCGTGAGTGACTTTAATGACATCTGTGTAGCCAATGACAATTTCATTATCCTTCACTTTCTCTCTTTCACTGGAAGAGACACAGAATCTCCCGTCAACGACACAGGTACTGTTTTCTGCTATTCCAGTATGGTTGCAGTTGTAGCACTGTAAACACTTGATCCCTGGTGATAGAACACGACAACTTGATCTACTATCACTAGTGGTAAAACACTAAAATATGATCCCTGTTGATAAAACACTAGAATGTTATAACTAGGATAAAACACTAAATTGTGATTATTGGGATAAAGCACTATTCCTGGTGATAAAACAATAAAACCTAATGCCTTGTGACAAAGTACTCAAATTATTTCTAATGATGACAGTCTCTGTCTCCGTCAATAACACAGATGCTGTTTTCTGCTACTCCAGGATGGTTGCAGTTAAATAATAAAACACTCAAAATCTTTATCTTTAATAATACAATACTTCAAACTATATCTCTAATGATAAAATACTCTAAAACTATCTGTAATCATAAAACACTCAAACTGTATCTCTAATAATCCATCCATCATGTGCCATGCCGGTAAGCGTTGGGGGGGGGGGGGGGGCCATGTTCTGCCATCTCACTCGATCACCAGAGCTGTGGATCAGCTCAGTGTTCCTGTCTCGAACATGCCATGTGGCTAAGCCATCCAGGTATTTGCTTCTAGGTCTTCCCCTGGGTCTCTTCCCTTCGATCTTGCCAGTTGTCACCAATTTCTCAATTCATTTCTTCTCATAACATGCCCAAAAAATTTTGACTGTCTACGTCTAATGACTCTAATCAGTTTACGATCTTCATTTGTTTCTTGAAGGACTTGTTCATTGGTTTTTCTATCTGTCCATGGTATTCTTTGCATTTTCCTCAGAAACCACATTTCCACAGCCATCAGCTGTTTTTCAGCTTGACTGCTTATTGTCCACGCTTCACATCCATACAAAAGTATAGGTTCTATGTAGCACTTCAACACTCTTTTTCTCGTTTCAATTGATATCTTTTTATTGGTCAGTATGTTTTTCATCTTGCAAAAGGCTACCTTCACAATGGCAATTCTTGTTCTAATCTCTTCAATGAATCTCCAATCAGATGTTATGACTGTGCCGAGATAACAGTATCGATTCACTTGTTTAAGAATATGCCCATCTACTCGTATATCACATTGTGGTATTTCCTTCTTCCCAGTGACGACCATAACCTGTGTCTTCTTAATATTCAGTTCTAACCCGAGTTGTTCACTGTGTGCAACAACCACATCTACTAAATTTTGCAGGTCCTGTTCATTGTCTGCAATCAAGACTGTATCATCTGCATATCTAATGTTATTGATGTATCGTCCCCCAATGTTGATTCCTTCCATATCTTCTATATTTCTGAAAATATTTTCACTGTACAGGGAAAAAAGATCTGGAGACATTACACATCCCTGTCTCACACCTCTTTTAATAGGCTGATATTGACCTACATCGTTATCAATTCTGATGGCAGCTTGTTGTTTCCAATATATGTTTTTTACAAGTCTAAGGTCTTTTCCATCAATTTGTAGATCTTCAAGCATCCTTATCATGTCGACATGTCTCACTTTATCGAAAGCCTTTGTGTAGTCAATAAAGCAAAGATATAGATCTTTGTTTACTTCTATAGAACGTTCAATTACTGTTCTCAGTATATACACAGCATTTACTGTGCCCTTGCCTTCTACAAACCCACATTGTTCTTCTCCTATTTCGGGTTGTATTTTCTTCCTAACTCTTTGCATGATAATTCTCAGCAGAATCTTCGTGATGTGGCTCATTATACTAATTGTTCTATGTTGATCGCATTCCATGGCTCCTGATTTCTTCGGGATTGCAATAAATATAGAATTACATAATTCAGGAGGTATATCTCCAGTATCGTATATTGCGTTCAGCAGTCCTGGTGACTTGGTCTATTCCATATTCTTCTAAGGCATTGATCATTTCTACTGTGATGTTATCTGTACCCGGGG
Organism: Cepaea nemoralis; assembly: GCA_014155875.1. Lineage (NCBI taxonomy): Eukaryota > Metazoa > Mollusca > Gastropoda > Stylommatophora > Helicidae > Cepaea > Cepaea nemoralis. The sequence continues at coordinate 223,549 of JACEFZ010012159.1, forward strand.
TCTTGCCAGTTTTCATATGGTTAAGAGCATTCTGAACTTCTATCTTCAAAATTGCTGGTCCTTCATTATTATTCCGATGATTATATTGTTCTTCTCTTGTATCATCATAAAGGTCTTTCACATAATCTGACCACGCATGTAAAATCTGATCTTTTTCTATTATGATTTTGCCATCTTTGGTTTTTAGGCAACCCGTTGATGTGTGTGTTCTTTTGTTAGTGATGTCATTAATTCTTTTGTGCATTAATTTGGTATTCCGGGTGTTGTGTTGATGTTCAATTTCCTTGCAATTTTCCTCAAGCCATGTTTCTTTAGCCTCTTTGCATAGCTTCCTAATTTTCCTGTGAATCTCTTCATATTTTTCCTTGTTATTTTTGTTATTTCTTCTTACTTCCATGAGTTTTAAGATGTCTTCCGTCATCCATTTCTTGCGTCCTATTATCTTTATTTTTGGGATGGTTGTTTCTGCAGCTTGGTTGACTGATTTCTTTAAAATTTCCCATTGGTCACTGACGTCTTGAAATAATATTTCCATATCGGACAATGCATCGAATCTGTTCTTTACCTCTACGTTGAATTTATCTTTTATTTCCTCACTCTTCAGTGCTTGTAGATCAAATTTTGTGTTTCTTGGTGAATATTTGACTTTCTTTAATTTTATATGTAAATTGCTTAAGATTAATCTATGGTCGCTGTAGCAGTCTGCGCTTGGTATAGTTTTTGCGACTTTTAAGGCATTTCGAAATCTTCTGTTGATGAGGATGTAATCAATCTGATTTCTGATCCTTATGATCAGGACTCCTCCATGTCCATAATCTCCTTGGGTGCTGTTGAAACCAGGTGTTTCCAATAATCAAATCTTGCTCTTTTGCCCACTGTACTAGTCTGCAACCTCTTTCATTCTGTTCCCCTAGTCCATACTTGCCTACTATGCATCCGTCCTGTTGATTTCCAACTTTGGCATTCAAGTCACCCATTATGATATTTACTTCAGAATTCTTGCATTTCTTGAAGGCTTTCTCTAAATCATTATAAAATTCATCAATGCTGTCATCACTACTGTCTGCTGTTGGTGCATAAACTTGTATGACGTTGACATCAAAAGGTCTTCCACTCAACTTCACCAGTAACACTCTGTCTGATACAGTCCAGTATCCTTTGATCGATTGTGCTCTCTCTGTATCCATTATAATTGCTACTCCTCGCTGTTGTTTCTCTCCACCAGAATAGATTATTCTATATTCCTCAGATGTCATAATGCCCATTCCTGTCCATCTGGTCTCACATATACCTAACAGGTTAATATTTAATCTTCTCATTTCAGTCTTAATGTTATCAAATTTTCCATCCCCACTCATAGTTCTTACATTCCAAGTTCCTACTTTCAATGTTGATATTCTTTTGCACTCAGTCGCCTGATGACGGTCTGGAGTCACCTGGTGCACATGACTACTCCTACCGGGCGAGGCTGCTCCTATGGAGCACCCATTTACGCCGTTTCTCTGATTATCGATAAGACTGCAGTACATGATATTCTTGGCATCTGTAAAGAAGGTAGTTTGCCATTGCTTTCCTTCCTAGCAGTGACCATACTGGTCGATGACCGTAGCCATTGTCTCCCAAAAAAGAGATCCTCTGCCTACCATCGTGAAGCTGGAGACCATAACCTACAACTATCTGTCGGCTGCTCTTCAACTTCATCCACCACCTGCACCCATGGCTTCACGTAACCCTGATCGGGGGGCTAAACGGGTACTCCACCTTGCCCAAGGGTGTCCCGTAGGCTAGCAGAGGGAAGGAGGCACCTTACCTCTTCTTTGACAGGGAATACCCCTATCCCGCCGCCCCAATAATACCTCTAATCTAATCTCTAATAATAAAACACTCTAAAACAATATCTATAATAATAATAAAACACATCACAATGCATCTGAAATGATAAAACTCTATAACTTATCTCTAATGATAAAACACTCAAAAATGTTATCACTGTTGACAAAACACACCAAATGCATCAAGTTCAGAGAAACATGCCATAGACTAGACAGCCAATTTTTTTTTTCCGGAAGTCGGAAGTGTCGTCCTACAGGTGGCAAACTAAAAATTGACACTACGCATTTACGTCCAAGTGAAATGTCTCGTCCGAATGTCTCTCGTGCTAGGAACAGCTCTGACTACCTAGTTTCCGAATGCCGCTCTTGTTCGGAACAGCTCTGACTAGGTAGTTTTCCGAATGTCTGTCGTGCCTGGAACAGCTCTGACGGGCGCAACGACAAGCACATGTGCGAAAACTCGCTGAGTGAATACCTTCTGCAGACCTGTCTGGTTTGTGCGGGGAACGGCCCGGGGCGAACGAAATGCCCAATATATTGAAGTGAGGAATTAAAGCAGCCATGAGCATGACGTGACCATTCCCTCGGTGAGCCCAGTATCAGGGCGCTATGTGTCGGCCCTGCAACTATGGAAGCAACCTAGGATGGCGGAAAATGCTATGGACTGTGCCTTCCTTCTCTTGAGGGATGATCGAAGTCCTCGACTGTTCGAACTTGACCAGCTGGGATGTGGACGGTACCACAAAAGTGAGTCTCCCAGGATTGCTAACCTGGTCAAAAATGCACGCGAAAGCCGGATGTGTGACCTAAGGGTTTTCAACCCAAGGGTGCCTAACGCACACCGCAATCACATCTGAAAAAACACTCCGGATGAACGAAAAGAAGAAGATATTTCAGTAGAAGTGAAAAGTATATTCCAAAGAGGATGGAAGCTAGTACACAACCTTGCTTAACTTCACTCTTGATTTCAAATTCTTCTGAAGTTGCACCATCAAACTTGATTATACCCTTCATGCCTGTGTGGAATGATTCCACAATGGACAGAAGAGTTGGTGGGCAGCCAATCTTCTTTAGTGCCTTGAGCAGACCCTCATGACTGACCAAATCAAATGCCTTTGTGAGGTCGATGAAGGCAATAATAAGTGGTTGATTCTGTTCACGGCATTTTTCTTGCATTTGTCGCAATGAGAATATCATATCAATGGTAGACCGGTTCTGTCGAAAGCCACACTGTGATTCGGGGGAGTTTTGATCTCCTAGGACTTGAAGTCTGTGCAGAATATTTTCTAGCAAATACTTTTCCAGCTACACACAGAAGTGAGATACCCCTATAGATGTTGCAGTCGCTCCAATCGACTTTGTTGGAATCCCATCCTTACCTGGAGCCTTGCCAGATGCAAGCTCATGTATAGCATACTTAACTTCTGTTATGGTGTGAAGTGTGTCCAGGTGGTCAAGAGTTGGTAGGGCCTCTATGGCGCTGAGGGCATCATCCGCTAATTTGGTCTCACTTGAAATAGTGCTCTACCCATCTGTCCATCTGCTGTTTTTCATCAGTTATTTCTCCAGTCAAGGTTTTCAATGGTGCACTTATTTTGATCATTGGACCACAGGCTTTCTTTATCCCTTCATACATGCTTCTGATGTTTCCCTTATCACTTGCATTTTGATTGGACTCACATAACTTGATCCAATAGTCATTTGAACACTGCCTGGCAGCCTTTTGCACATCCTTCCTAGCTTGCTTCAGCTCACCCAGAGTGTTACGCGTTGGTCTTTCCTTGTTTCTTAAGAGAGCTATCTTCTTATCAATCAAGGGCTTTAGAGTCTGGCTGTTTGCCGCAAACCAGTCCTGCCTCTTAAGATCCACAGTGCCGTACGCCCCTATGGCAGTTTTATAAAGAGTTTACCCCACTTTTCACTTACAGTACAATTTTCCGGTGTATCAATGAAAGCTCAATGGCTCGGAAAGCTGAAGAAGAAGAAGAAGAAGAAGAAGAAGAAGAAGAAGAAGAAGAAGAAGAAGAAGAAGAAGAAGAAGAAGAAGAAGATCAGTGAAAGCATCTTCAAGTTGCTGTTGAAATTTGAAAGCACTTTTCAGGATCGTCTAACCCTTGCAACAATCAAAGAATGATCTGTATCACAATCAGCACTGTGGTAACTTCGAGTCAATGATGCATGGTTCAGATGTTGTCTCCATGTGGTGATGAAGTCCAGCGGATGCCAATGGCCATGTGACCTTATATAGAGTTCTTTTGTTTTGAAAAAGGAGTTTGTAATACATAGGTCATTTCTGGTGCAATGCTGTAGCAGCCTTTGCCCATTTTCATTCATGCGACCGATGTGGTATTTCCAAGGCACACTAGCCACTGAACTCGAGTCCTTGCCCACACGAGCATTGAAATCACCGAGCATATAAATGTAGTCGGATTTTGTAACTGCCTTGATCACAGAGTGTAACTCCTCATAGAACAAATCCTTCACATCATCAGAGGAATTGAGTGATGGTGTATATGCAGTAATAATGGTGGCAAAACCCCAAGAGGTTGCCAAGTGCAGGGATAATAGTCTTTCACTACCTCCTGCTGGAATTTCAATCATTCCCAGTAGCAAATTCTTCACTGCAAAGCCCAAACCATGTTGCCTTTTTTCTGCCTACCATCTACCCTTCCAAAAAAGGTGTAATTGTTTTCCCTGAGTGACCCTTCCTCAGCAAGGAGACGAGTCTCCTGCAGGCCAGCAACATCAATGTTAAGACAATTGAGTTCGGCATCAATCACAGCCATTTTTCTCACATCGTCAATATTCGTAAAGTCAGCGGAAAATCCTGGACACATGGTTCTCACGTTCCAGGTTGCAAGGCATAGCTTGAGGTTTCTATTTTTCTTTTTATTAGTACCGTGGTACATTGTTTTTACAGCTGCGATTCAGATTTTGTCCTAGCCCCAAGCACCAATTGAAGCAGGCAGGCTGTGGCGGGATCAGCACCAATTGGCTGGGGGCTGCCAGCTTGAGGCAGGCGGTTAGCTGATCAGTGACACCTGGAGGTGTTTACCACATTCAGATGGTAATGCGTGGCGCCTTATGTCTATGCCAACTGACAAGGACTTATAACCCATAACAGTTACCTCTCGCTTTGATTCCGAGACCGGTTAAGACCAGGATAGAGTTATTGCCTCTCCATTGCACAAAGCCTTGGTTAAAATATAGAGACCATGTGTTGCCCATGCAGCATGATCCCTCTCTCGGCCTGCCTAGTTCACTCCAGAAGAAAGGTAACACCTATAAATCTGGAACAGGACAAGCTGCAGAAGCTGCCAGATCAGCAAAGCAATGCTTTAACTGTCCGCCTGTCGGATCTTTGATCCTAGACCAGCTGTCAACTAAGGCTTAGGGCCTGGTCTGCCCTGCCATTTTGTCTTTAGGTTGCATTTCCTCGCACCTAATTAATTAATTATATTCTATATTAATAACTAGTTAGTTCATTTCAAGTAGCTAAACTGACAATGTGCTTCGTCATACTGGCTACAGACTACGCTACAGCAAACATTCGATGGGTACCACTGCCAGTGTGAGTACTTACTTACTCACTTACTGTATGTACACAAGTACTTAGCTGACTGGGATGATTCGGTCAACTCCAAATTTTGGACAAAAACAGAACACTCAAACTCTACATCATCTTATCATAAATCCGTAATCCATCACATTTTAAACATTCGATATGATAATACTACAAAGACTATAGTACTATACTGATTGCTACTCTCATCGTGAATGTTTAAATAGTTTTATGGTACTCTACAAGTAGAAACAATGCACAAGAACTAAAGTTTTCCTTTGTTTAGAGCTAAGTGAGCCAATTCCGCCATCGAAGTGACTATACACAAAATTTTGTGAGTAGTACAAGCCGCTATACACAAAAATTTGTGGCTGGTCACGTGATGTCTACTTCCTTTTGACTACATAATTAATGTTTGTGTAACTATCAATGTGTTCACAGTAGTGTAGTGGTTAGTATCTCCACTTGTTGCACGGGAGATTGGGGTTCAACTCCCCGCTAACAATTTTTAAAAAAAATGTTTTTTAAAATTTTTAATCAGTCAATCAGGTGCCATCTCCACAATGAAGGTTGGCTGCAATGTATCTCCAACACTGTCTGTCTTTCACCTTGGCTGTGCATTCTGTCCATCTCTTGCTGTTATCTTCCCACTTGTATCGTTGTCTACCTCTTGCTCGCGTGCCTTCAACCTTGCCCTCCAGTATGGTTTTTATAAGAGTATCATGTCTTTTAACAATAACATGGCCGAGATATTTCACTTGCCTCCTCTTTATTTCTTCCGTCAACTCTCTCTCTCTCTCTCTCTCTCTCTCTCTCTCTCTCTCTCTCTCTCTCTCTCTCTCTCTCTCTCTCTCTCTCTTCATTCCCAGTTTTTCTAGAACCTCTGCATTTGATTGTTTTGTTTCCATGAAATACGACATATTCGTCTGTATATCCACATCTCCAGGGCTTCTAAGCGACTTTCTAGTTGCTTGTTTTAGGAACTAAAATATAGAACTGAGAAACTTGAAGCATCTGAGTAAAGTGTTCTCTATCGATGTGCGGTAGCTGCCGGGGTGCGCATCCCCCAGGCAACGACGGAGTGATCGAGTCTCGGATGGATCCAATAGATGTCTTTTAGTAATATTAATAATTTAATATTAATAATAGTAATAAATTAAACGTGTCTTTCATTACCTTGTGCATATTTCTGGAGAAATATCAGGATAAAGGTTATCAACATCAGATGAAAACGCAGTTTATCCATTATGTCGTAGGGCTGATAGTACTGTATAGTTTGGCGTCGGTAATTATGTCTGTCCACAGCCTTCTGTCTCGTGTACTGCCAATCTCCTTGTACTCTATGTAGACAGGAAACTACATTTAAAACCACATGGGCACTTCATTTTTAAATCATCGCAAACAAGGGAATCCCGGGAGTCCCCAGGAAATCACGTGACATCAAGGTGATTCCATAGTTGGTGTAGGGGTGTATTGATTTACTCTTTGCAGTCGAAGAATGCTTACTGGGATGTTTTGAGGGCCCTGAAAAGGGCCACTGCATTTATTAATTACAGATACAGACATATAATTGCTGTCGCAAGTAGAAGGCAAGCAAGTGCTACTGTATATATATTTATTGAAATAAAGAATAATATAAATTGAATGTGTTGTCTATCACTTCTGGTTGAGTGTGTGGACTGCTAGACCGATCGATACCATTTCATATAAAAACTATCATGTACTGCCAATATAGTACCTTGCGGTGTATGTCGGGGGGAAGGGGGTGGGGAGGAGAGATATCTTGAGTCTGAGGAATTAATGCCGCCTGGCTAGTGCAGTTAAAAATGCGATTGTCATCATATCAGGATAAAGGTTTTCGTTTTGCCCCCGACAGAAAAAAAAAAAAAAACTCCACACCTTACTGAGGATTAGAACCCGGGTGTTCCAAAGGAGAATCCACCATTCTAGATTGATGCAATAAATGTTTTTGGGCCCCGGTGGCACACACTGTCGTCGGAGTGTATCCATATCTTGTGTTACTAGTCTTTTCTTGTCTATGTCCCATTTGTCTGCGCTCATCTTTGATGTAAGTGAGTACTGGGAACAAGTGGCGTCTATTAAATGCTGTAATAACTATTCGTCGCCTATAGAGATAAAAAGAGGAATACGGCAGGGATGTGTACTGTCCCCGAGCCTCTTCAACCTATACACAGAAAGAATTTTTAAACACGTTGAAATGCCTGGACTTAACATCAATGGAAGAATCATAAACAATCTTAGGTATGCTGACGATACCGTGCTACTAGCAGAAATAGCAGTCAGCACTACTAGCAGTCAGCATCCGGCAGACTGCGTGGAAGAAATCCTTCCTGATTCAACGGGCAAGACGGCGTTTACCTGCAAAGCGTTGTAGAACGTAATGAGCACGGCAAGGCACGTAGAGCGCCCTGGTCATCCACTGCACCTGTATTCGTCTCCAGTTGTCTTGACTTGTCCTGCCACTGGATTCAGATGGACTCAGGCGAGAGAGTGGGGTCGACGAATTGCGCAACTCTTCCTCACTTAAATCCAATGCGTCGCGCAAGTCATTCTTCATCCAACATCATATATCGACACTGAAGTCCTAGAAAGAGCGTCCATGCCCAGTATCCACACTCTACTAATGAAGAATCAGATTCACTGGGCTGGTCAGTTGACTCGCATGCCAGATCACAGGCTCCCTAAACGAATTTTTACGGCGAGTTGCGTTGTGGTAAACGCTCCCAAGGCGGCCAGAGGAAACGCTTTAAAGACACTCTGAAAATCTCACTGAATGCTTTTGGAATTCATCATGACACCTGGGAGACTGCAGCCAGAGACCGAAATTCGTGGCTTGCATCATTACGCAAGGGTGCAGTCACTTGTGAGGCAACCACCTCCTCCAGAAACGTCAAGCATTCTTTGTCCACATTGTCAAAGAACATTTCGAGCCAAAATAGGCCTTATCAGCCATTTTAGAACTCACGGCTCCATACTTTCAACCTCACTGGATGAAATGAATGGTCATCATCATTATTGATGGACAAACAACATCACTAGCAGAAAGTGAGCAAGAATTGCAAGACCTAGTGGAAGAAGTAAACAGGCACAGCGCAGAATGTGGTTTAAATATTAACATCCAGAAAACAAACACTATGATAATTAGCAGTGAAAAGGAAAGGTCATCAATGAACATCACAGTAAATGGGCAGATACTAGAACAAGTAACAAGTTTCTCTTATCTTGGACATATAATAACAGATGATGGCAGAAGTGAAATGGAAAGGGAAAAGAGAATAGGAATGCCCAAAAATGCTTTCAACGGCATGAAATCAGTATTAACATCTAGAGAGATTAATAACGCATTAAAAATGAGAATTGTCAAATGCTACGTATATTCAACGCCTCTGTATGGCGAGGAAGCCTGGACATTGAACAAGCAACTAGCAGTCAACTAGAAAGTCGCATAGAAGCCCTGGAGATGTGAATATACAGACGAATAGGTCGTATTTCATGGAAACAAAAACAATCAAATGTAGAGGTCTTAGAAAAACTGGGAATGAAGAGAGAGAGAGAGAGAGAGAGAGAGAGAGAGAGAGAGAGAGAGAGAGAGAGAGAGAGAGAGAGAGAGAGAGAGAGAGAGAGAGAGAGAGAGAGATGATGAAAGAAATAAAAAGGATACAAGTGAAATAGTTTGGCCACGTTAAAAGATATGATACTCTTATAAAAACCATACTGGAAGGCAAGGGTGAGGGCAAGCGAGCAAGAGGTAGACAAAGATTCAAGTAGGAGGATAACATCAAGAAATGGACGAACATCAGCCTGACAGAATGTACAGTCAAGGCGAGAGACAGACAGTGTTGGAGATCCATTGCAGCCAACCTTCATTGCGGAGGCGGCACAAGATTGATTGATTTATTGAATCCCGATATCCCTATTCTGAAAATGGACGATCTCGCCAGATATAGGTCAGTGCTAAAAATAACTACTCAGTTTGTGGACATGAAGTACGATAACTACATCCAAACCTTTTGTTTCTCTCTATCCTGGTTGACTCGTTTTTAAGGTTGTAAATACAGTTTAAAGGTAAGAGTACCCACCCCACTGCCATCCATCCATCATGTGCCACACCGGTAAGCGTGGGCAGTCATGATTCGCCATTTCACTCGATCACCAGAGTTGTAGATCAGTTCAGTGTTCTTGTCTCGACCATGCCACGTGGTCAAGCCATCCAGGTATTTACTTCCCCGTTTCCCCCTTGTTCTCTCCACCTCGATCTTGCCAGTTGTCACCAAGTTCTCTAATTTATTTCTTCTCATAACATGTCCAAAAAATGTTGACTGTCTACGCCTAATTTCTCTAATCAGTTTACGATTTTCATTTGTTTCTTGTAGGACTTCGTCGTTGGTTTTTCTGTCTGTCCATGGTATTCTTTGAATTCTCCGCAGAAACCACATTTCTACACTTCCCCAGCCATCAGATGTTTTTCAGCTTGATAGCTCATTATACACACTTCACATTCATACAAAAGTACAGCACATCAACACTCTTTTTCTCGTAACAGTTGACATCTATTTATATTTTATTGGTCTATATGTTTTTCATCTTGCAAAAGGCTACCCCACAGCACCGGATTTTTTTTTTTTTTTTTGGGTTATCCACATGTTAAGGCTCTTTCTGCACAGAGAACAAATTGAACAGTTCCACTACGAAACCTCATGGGTCACGGGAAAAAAAAAAATTATAGTCGTTATCCACTTGTAGGAAAATGAACCCACAACTTTCGGACTGCTAGGGAGGCGGCTTGTCATCTTCGCCATGGAAACATTCCGCCCCAATCAAAATGTGTAAACATTGACAATATGGCCATGCATGAACGTCATTATAAATAAATATGAAAAGCCCTTAAAAATAAGCGACCCTTTATAATATATATATATATATATATAGATATATATATATATATATATATATATATATATATATATATATATATATATATATATATATATATATGTATTTTAGCACGCACGCAGGCACGCAGGCACGCACGCAGGCACGCAGGCACGCAGGCAGGCAGGCAGGCACGTACGTACGTACGTACGTACGTATGTATGTATGTATGTATGTACGTATGTATGTATGTATGTATGTATGTATGTATGTATGTATGTATGTATGTATGTATGTATGTATGTATGTAATGTATGTATGTATGTATGTATGTATGTAATGTATGTATGTATGTATGTATGTATGTATGTATGTATGTATGTATGTATGTATGTATGTATGTATATATGTATGTATGTATGTATGTATGTATGTATGTATGTATGTATGTATGTATGTATGTATGTATGTATGTATGTATGTATGTATGTATGTATGTATGTATGTATGTATGTATGTATGTATGTATGTATGTATGTATGTATGTATGTATGTAATGTATGTAATGTATGTATGTATGTAATGTATTATGTAATGTATTATGTAATCTATGTATGTATGTAATGTATGTATGTAATGTATGTATGTAATGTATGTATGTAATGTATGTATGTATGTATGTATGTATGTATGTATGTAGTATGTATGTATGTATGTATGTACATGTATGTATGTCATGTATGTATGTAATGTATGTATGTAATGTATGTATTATGTAATGTATGTATGTAATGTATGTGTCATGTATGTATGTCATGTCATGTATGTCAATGTCTGTATGTATGTCCTGGTATGTCATGTATGTTGTACTGTATGTATGTAATGTACTGTCTGTAATGTATGTATGTATGTATGTATGTATGTTATGTCTGTATGTATGTAATGTTGTATGTCTGTATGTATGTAATGTATGTATGTATTAATGTATGTATGTAATGTATGTCTGTATGTATGTATATGTACTGGCTGTAATGTATGATGTAATGTATGTATGTATGTACTGTTAGTATGTATGTATGTATGTATGTAAGTATGTATGTATGTATGTATGTCATGTAATGTCTGTATGTATGTATGTATGTCTGTACTGTATGTATGTATGTATGTATGTATGTATGTATGTATGTAATGTATGTTCAGTATGTAATGTATGTATGTAATGTATGTATGTATGTATGTAATGTATGTATGTAATGTAATGTAATGTAATGTATGTATGTATGTAATGTATGTATGTATGTATGTTTGTTTGTATGTCTGTCTGTCTGTCTGTCTGTCTGTCTGTCTGTCTGTCTGTCTGTCTGTATGTATGTTTGTTTGTATGTATGTCTGTCTGTCTGTCTGTCTGTCTGTATGTCTGTATGTCTGTCTGTCTGTCTGTCTGTCTGTCTGTCTGTCTGTCTGTCTGTCCGTCCGTCCGTCCGTCCGTCCGTCCGTCAGTCCGTCCGTCCGTCCGTCCGTCCGTACGTACGTACGTACGTATGTATGTATGTATGTATGTATGTATGTATGTATGTATGTATGTATGTATGTATGTATGTATGTATGTATGTATGTATGTATGTATGTATGTATGTATGTATGTAATTTCTGCACACAGTGACCTGTCACTGGAAAACATCGCCTTTTAAGAGTGCAATGTTAATAGAAAAAAAAAAACACACACACACACACACAAATTCCGTGTTGGATAGAGGCACACACAGTAATATTAGGGAAAGAGGGGATGGGTGGGGTGGGGGGGGGGGGGGGGCTATCTTTTGAGGCCACTAAGACAACCCATGAACAAATATTAATATTGTATGGCGAAACAGGCTGAAAAGCAATTTATTGGCACCTTGCCGTCTTTGCAGACGATAGTTTTTTACATTGTGCTTCAAACAGGCATAATAACTACAACCCATGGCAGTGGCGTCACTGGGGTTGGTGTCACCGAGTGCGGTAAACTCTTGGTGTCACCCCTCTAGACTTTCACCATGGTCTTCTTCCGAGTGTTCCTGTACCATATATAATCGCATATAGCAATGTTTGTAAAATAAGTCAAAAAGTTAATAAGGACATAAGAAAGAAAACAAATTGAACAATATAACTTCAATACTTCAGGTAAAACATAAATAAAGAACTTCGACAAACTCGGACAAAGTTAAATTTTTGTTATTTAACAATAAAATTTCTAAAATTAACAATGAACGGTTATGAAACCCGACTAGACAGAGCTATGTCTGCTTTGTCAAATTTGCAATTTCTTTATTTTGGTGTCACCCCTTGATGGTGTCACCCGGTGCGGCCCGCACCCTCGCACCCCCCTAGTGACGCCCCTGGACCCATGGCGGTAGCGAATGTGACTGATCAGACCAATTCGAGCCGTAAATGTTCGTCCACAGTGGGTGCATGCAATCACATGGTCATTTCCACCTTCATGCACCATCTTACGTCTCAGGCGCTCAGGGTGTGACCTATCTGAAATAATTTTCTCCTTTGTCTTTCATCCATTTCTGGTATTTGCATTCCATACAACACGTTCAGCGGCGACTTGCTCCCAATGTGCATTATCAATGCCTGTATCAATCATGTCCCGCTTACACACATCTTTGTATCGTAGTAGAGACCGACCCCTGAGATCTTTTACCCATCTGTAATTCACCAATAAAGATGTCCTTTGGTATTCTACCATCATTCATCCTCCTAACGTGGTCCCATCTACGAAGACTGAGCATGGAACAAACCGTCACACAACCCGATCTTTCCAATACTTCAGTATTTTTGATTTTGTCTTGCCACTTCATACCAAGTATTCTTCGCAGACACCGCAAATGAATGCCGTTTAAACTCTTCTCTTGGTGTGAGTAAGTTGACCAGGCTTCACTGCCATAATAAATAAGAGTACTAAGGACACAGGCTTGATAGACAAGAACTTTTGGTTTGACATTAAGCCTCCTGTTCTCACAGACTCTTTTTTTTTAAAAACCTGTTCATTGTTGTTGCTGTCTTACCAATCCTGATGTTGATTTCCTGATTGAGGGATAATTTTCTATTTACCTCTGATTGTAAAAAAGCGGCCTACTATCGCCATTTGGGCGTATCAGTCAGTCGTATTTTGTTGTATTGTTGCTTCAAGAGTCAGGGAATCAGAGATGTATGACGCAATGAGATATACATATGAGAATGTTTATGATCTTTGGCCTATTTTGTTATTACATAACTATGTGTGAGCTTACACACGTGGCTGTTTTCTGTGAACATTTGTATGTGTGTCTATTAATTGAGTTTATGTATGTGTCTGTTCACCGAGTGTGCGTGTGTGTGTATACTCACTGTGAATTTGTGTGTCTATTCATTGTGAGTTTGTGTGTGTTCACTGTGAGTTTATGTGTGTTTTCACTGTGATTGTATGTGTGTGTGTGTATTCACTGTGACATTATGTGTGTGTGTGTTCACTGTGAGTTTATGTGTATGTGTGTGTATTCACTGTGAGTTTGTGTGTGTGTGTGTGTGTGTGTGTGTATGTGTGAGCACGAGCGCATGTGTGTTCACTGAGTTTATGTGTGTGTGTGTGTGTGTGTGTGTATTCACTGTGAGTTTGTGTGTGTCTATTGAATGTGAGTTTATGTATATATTCACTGTGAATTTATAAAAGCTACACATACGGAAAGAAAGAAAGATGAAGAGTAGGATATATTGTGATGGGGCTGGAAGAAGTGGGAAAAGCTGTCAGGTACCAACTGCTGGTACTAATATGTGACTTCATTATAACATACAACAGTGAATAATCACCAGTAGTGCAACAGGGACTGGGCTCCGTGGCCTACAGGCTTGCGAACACAATTTATGAGCCGCTTACCATGCGTTTGAAACGCGGCGTCGACCGATTTGGCAGCAGACCGTGTTGCGCTCGGGTATTTAGTGTTCAGAAAGCAATTGCAAACTACTAAACGTAAAACTTGCCTAGACATCAACAACAGCAGTAAAATGCTGGTGTTGACAGCGATGTCCTGTAAATAGGATGTGCAAAAAAAAAAAAGCACAACAGGAACAGGCAGTCTGAATGTAACATCATGTGAAACTGGTGTGTGCCAAATGGTGAATACGATATAAACATCAAACATCAGCAAAACAACTCGTCGTCGTCCAGAGGAAACCATTTGAACAGATTCTGAAAGCAACGTGCCTACAGCATTGACAAACTCAAAGCCGGCTGACGTGTCCTTAATAACAATATTTATTCCCACTGCACAGCGTGTGCTAAATATCAATGACAATATTAATAATAGTAATAATCTTCAGAATACTTTTCCTGTACAGCCAGGAGGGCCGGTATCATAGTAATCAATATAATGACACCACTGAACACATCATTCCAATTCTAAGACAATGTCTCACCGCCTAACGTCAGCCTCACTTCCTCTGATCGGTTGACCGTTCTGTCATCTTGGCCATTCTCGCCGAGTCCTACTTTATACGTTCATGGCCTGGAGTTGGTCCTGACTAAGGAGAATAATACTTTAATAATCTAGCTCTTCTACCAAGTAGTTCCTAGCTATCACTGCCATCTCGTGAAGGTTTGTTGACAATCTTCTCTGCTTGAATAGATTCGTACCGCCTTCCATGCCGCCAGCCACCACATGTATACCAAATTCAAGATTGGTGAAACAGCCATGTGCACATGTGGTTTGGCCTAGAGAGACGGCAGTGGAAGATAAACTCTATGGACCGCTGTGTGGACTGAAAAGGACAGTTCAATTCATACAAGAGACAGCATTGCAGTTATAGACATATTTCAAGCGAATGAAAGAAGAAGAAAAATGCCGCCAGCCCGGGCTCTATCTGTTGTTGCTAAACTATCTCATTGTGACGTTTTTCTACCTTTTCACATCACTTGGATATTTTCCCTATCTGTTGGCTCGAGATTATTTCTCGGATTCTTTGTGACTTATTCATTACGTCATTCATCCGGACTCGCTACATGGGAGTATGCCCCTCCCCTATTGAAAATGGTGTAACCATTTCAAAGTCCAGTCGGTTTCTATAACCTGCCATGTAGCAGTTCAGAATCAATTAATCATATTTTATCACATGTTTTATGTTTATAACCTATTTTCTATATTCGTACTACTGTGCTAATATGATGGTATGGTCTCCTATTAATCACACACAAAATCTCATTATAAATATTATTATATTACGGGCACGTACTCCTATCTACACCACCGGTAGACGTCGTGTAGCACCAGCCTATGGGAGGGCTGTGCTAACTAATCTATAAGCCATAGTATTAGTCCCTCATTTGCCAAAAACGACAAGCATCGCCAACCAAAGCTATTAAACCCGATCGAGGGGACATGTGCGATTAACTGGTACCATTCCCTCTGTATTAGTTTTGGCATTTGACATATATTTCTATGACTCTTATTTCAACATGCTATGTTGTCATTATCGGTTACCGTATGACCCTTAGTATTTTGTTATATTTTATAGGTGAGGTTTTCTGCCTTCGTAGCTGTAGACTTGTAAGAATCTTTATGTCATTTCTATTTCCTTCAATTTGCTGTGTGAGGCTATTGGTTCTTATCTTGCTAATATTTACCTATGCAGTACTATCTAACACCATATACTCAACTGTTATAGTATAATCACTTATAAGTGATTGTATGTGAAGTGAAGTATGGATTGAAGTGACCTGAGTCAGGTCTTAGTCAGATAAGACTGAGCTACCGTATGACAGTAGACGGTACTACCTGCTCTCTGTCAGCGCCGAATGTTGGGCGGCGCTTACCAAACCCGACACCCCACATTGTGCCAACGGCTTCGGGCGGAAGAGCGCAATTGGGAGGGTACTAGCCTTATCCTGGTGCGAGGAAATGCAACCCAAAGACAAAATAAGTCACGGCAGGGCAGACCAGGCCCTAAGCCTTGGTTGGCAGCTGGTCTAGGATCGAAGCTCCGACAGGCGGACAGTTAGAGCATTGCTTTGCTGATCCGGCAGCTTCTGCAGCTTGTCTTGTTCCAGATTATAGGTGTCAACTTTCCTCTGGAGTGAACTAGGCAGGCCGAGAGAGGGATCATGCTGCATGGGCAACACATGGTTTCTTTATTTTAGCCCAGGCTTTGTGCTAAGGAGAGACAATAACTCCATCCCTGGTCTTAACCGATCTCGGAATCAAAGCGAGAGGCAACTGTTACGGGTTATAAGTCCTTGTCAGTTGGCGTAGACATGGGGCGCCACGCGTTGCCTCTGATGGTGGGAGACACCTACAGGTGTCACTGATCAGCTTAGTTGGATTGCCGAGACTCCTGTCTATTCCATTGTTCACATGGGGCATTGAGGAGCATTTTGTGATATTCACTGGCACAGGAACGGAGCAATATGGGGACGACCCGTTGCCGTGAAGTTGGAACCGCGACTAACTAACTAACTAACTGATCAGCTCCCGCCGGCCTCAAGCTGGGCATCCCCAGCCAATTGGGTGCTGATCCGCCACAGCCTGCCTGCTTCAATGGGTGCTTGGGGCTAGGCAAAATCTGAATCGCAGGCTGTAAAACCAATGCACCAGGTACTAATAAAAAGAATAGAAACCTCAAGCTACGGCTTACAACCTGGAACGTGAGAACCATGTGTCCAGGATTTTCCACTGCCTTGAAAAATATTGACGATGTGAGAAAAACGGCTGTGATTGATGCTGAACTCAATCGTCTTAACACTGATATTGCTGGCCTGCAGGAGACTCGCCTCGCTGAGGAAGGGTCACTCAGGAAAAACAATTACACCTTTTTTTTGGAAGGGAAGAGGGCAGGCAGAAAAAAGGCAACATGGTGTGGGCTTTGCAGTGAAGAATTCGCTACTGGGAAGATTGATATCCCAGCTGGAGGTAATGAAAGATTATTATCACTGCGCTTGGCAACCTCTTGTGGATTTGCCACCATTCTCACTGCATATGCACCGACACTGGCTTCCTCTGATGATGTGAAGGATACGTTCTATGAGCAGCTAGACTCTGCGATCAAGGCAGTTCCAAAATCCGACTACATTTATATGCTCGGTGATTTCAATGCTCGTGTGGGCAAGGACTCGAGTTCATGGCCAGTATGCCTTGGAGAATACAACATCGGTCACATGAATGATAATGGGCTAAGGCTGCTACAGCATTGCACCAGAAATGACCTATGTATTACAAACTCCTTTTTTAAAACAAAAGAGATGCATAAGGTCACATGGAAACATCCAAGATCCAGCCATTGGCATCAGCTGGACTTCATTATCACACGGAGACAACATCTGAACCATACATCATTAACTCGAAGTTACCACAGTGCTGACTGTGATACAGATCATTCTTTGGTTGTTGAAAGGGTTAGACTGCGACCAAAGAGAATCTACACAGCTAAACACAAGTCTAGCCCCAGGATTAATATTACTAACACTCACGATCCTGGAAAGTGCTTCGAATTTCAACAGCAACTTGAAGACGCTTTCAATGATACATCAGAAAATTATATAGTAAATGATAAATGGATTAAACTTAAGGAAACTATTATAAAACAGCGGTAGGGGTTTACGGCGTGAAACCTGGAACCACTGTATCATGTTCCTCTTGTACCTTGCGGTGTCGAGGTGAAGTATAAACTTCGTGAGAGTGCCCGGTTATGGGCTTCGTATATCGACATTCCCATGGATTCTGTTATTCCCTCCGTCCAACGTTTACGTGGTCGGCCTCTTCCTCTGTTTCCATCTGGTCTGTACATCATTGCTTGTTGTGGCATGCTGTTGACTGGTAGCCTACTTGCATGGCCAAACCATTTGACTTGCTGCTTTCTAATAAAATCTAGAGCAGCTTTAACCCCCACTTTAGTCCTGATTTCTTCATTTCTGATCTTATCTCTTCTTGATACGTTGAGTATTCTTCTCAGGAACCTCATTTCTGTTGTTGTGATTTTTCTTTTCTCTTTTTCTGTCATTGTCCAGGTTGGCATTGGTAGCACAGAGTTGGTAGGAAGATTGTGTTGTAAAGTGCTTTCTTAGTAGTTATTGATACATGTTTGTTCTTTAGTATTGGTGCCATTTGTCCAATGAGTTGATTTGCCTTATTGCACCTATTTTCGATCTCGTCTTCTGATCTGCCATTTGATGATATTATACTTCCTAGGTACTTGAAGCTCTTTACTTGTTTCAAGGGATGTTCGTTTAGGTGAATTGTTGCTGTTTGTTCTTCTTTAGTTATAGTCATTACCTCTGTTTTGCTTGTGCTAATTTTCATGTTATGTTCCCTACACATTTCGTTTAGACTATTCATGTGGTCTTGTAATTCAGCTTCTGATTTTGCTATTAGTGCTTGGTCGTCCGCAAACAGGAGTTCTCTAATGGTTAGATTTGCAGATGGTTCTTCTTCTGTGTTCTCGTCATGCGGTATTCTTGCTGTCTCTGCTTGGCTGGTTTCTTTACATATGTTGTCTATATATGTTATGAACAGAGAGGGGGACAGGACACAACCTTGTCGTACTCCAGATCTTATGGTGAAGGGTTCTGAGTGTCCTCCAGTTGCTCTCACTATGCATTCACTGTTTTGTATAAACTTCTACATAGGTTTGTTAGATGTGTACTCACTCATATTGTTTAAGGATTTCCCACAGCTTGTTTCTATCTACCCTATCAAATGCATTTTCTTGGTCGACAAAGGCTAGTAGAGTGTTTCATTGAATTCGATTGATGTTTCTATAAGTTGTCTAAGAGCAAAATGGCGTCTGTGCATCGCCTTTTTTCCCAAATCCAGCTGCGTTTCGCTTAGCTGGGTTCTAAGTAGTCGTAATCTTTTTCAGAATTTTGCAAATATTTTCCCAGTATGACTCAACGTGAAATGCCTCTGTATTGTGTGCAATCTCTTTGCTCGCCTTTGTTTTTCCAAATTGGGATAATTATGGCATTCCCCATTCTCGTGGTGTCTGTTGTTCTACCTAAACATGGTTGA